>JANHFN010004647.1:13557-23594 GCA_032468175.1 Toxicocalamus goodenoughensis
GGGGGGGGGGGAGAGAGGGTGGATGGTTAAGAGGAAAAGAGATTCGTTGGGGAGAAGAATCGGGAGCTTTGTTTAGGGCCCGGCTCTCCTTGATCGGGCGAAGGTTCCTGCTTCCTGGCTGCCTTCACTCTCAGCTAAGTCGCTGGGGGCCGCCGGCTAGGCGGGCTGCCCGGCTGGAGCGAGAAGCCGAGGCGGTGGAGGGCAGCGCCCACCGCTTGCTAGTTTCCTTCCTCCGTGTGGCTCGGTAATTTGGCCGCCGAAAGGCGCTTGTCGAAGGGAATGCAGGTTGCCTTGAAGCCTTGGGGGACCAAACGAACGACAGGCAATTCCTGTGGCGGAGGCAGTTTGATGGTGTGTGTGTGTGTGTGTGTCTGTGTTTGCCTGCCTGCCTGTCTGTCTGTCTCCATTTCCCGCCTTTCCGAGAGAACCGGCGATTGCGAAGAATCGGCTGGTGCCTACCAGCCAGAAGCTCTGCCGGTGGCTGTGGGTAAATCTGGCGCTTGACAGCTGGCAGTTTCGCCCGAGGGAGGGAAGAGGATGGGGAGCCTTTTGCTTAGCCAGAAATCCGATCCCGGCGGAGGATCGAACCCAATTCTCGGCGTCCGAGGAGCGGCATCTCCTGGGCCGGGTGGGTTGGGCTCTCGCTGCGTCCACTGGTGTAGCAAGCCGGCTTTCGAGCCTGTTGAAGTTGCTTCGTCGAAGACACCTCGGGAGTCTTCTCTGGGAAGATCTTGGCACGAATCGCTGGCGTCGGATTAAGCATCTGGTCTTAGTTTTCGTTCCCCCCTCACTTCGGGTTGTGCTATGGCTATTTTTTAATGTGTCGTGTTCACGCTCCCCCTCTGCTCCTAAAGCCTGTCCTAGTTGTGTTAATCGCCTTTGTGTGTGTGTGTGTGTGTGTGTATTGTTTCCTCGCTGCTCCGATTGGGAGGAGGATGGTTTGGAAAGACAATCTGGGATTATTCTCAATCTGGCTAATGGCATTTTCATTCGGTAGCTGTTTGACTGCTTCTCCTTCAGAAAGGGATGCTGGGGAAGAATAGGAAACACCATTCCCTTGCCAGATGTGGTTCTGGACCCGTCTCCTCCCTTTTGCTTCTTAATATGTTATCAGTTACAGAAGGCATGATATATTGTCTTTGTTTATGCTCTGATGGAGATGGGAGAGAGGACCACATGTCTTCCAAATGCTTTAAGGGCTCATAGCCAAATGGGTGTTAAATTATTTTTGTCTTCCTTCTTTCCCATTTTTTTTCTTTATGAATTTCCTGGAGGGGAAGCCCTTGGCACATATTCAGATTCCACACTGCTTTTGTTTCTCAATATTTTGCACAGTTTTAATCAGATAAAGAGAACTGTTATTAGATTTGTGCAGTTTGTCCATAGGACGATCACAATGGACAGCTCTATTCTTATTTTTGGAATTGTGACATCTAAGGGGGTAAAAAGGGTCTATGAAAAAGAAGGAATGTTTGATAACTTTGGTTACTGGTCTCTTGGACTGAAGTCCTGCAGTATTCAACTCCTTTATCCAGCCCGCCAGAACTTAGCTAGTTTCCTACAGCTGACAAATTCCTTTTCTCCTAAATCAATTTTGCCAGTTTGACAGAATGCTCCAGTTAGAAGCATGAGCTTCAATGGAAACATATTAAAGGCATACACAGCACACATTCATTAGCAGATTTCTATGTATAAAGGAGGTTTCCCAAAGTCCTTCTGGTTCCTTGATGTAATATGAATGTAAATACAATGTAGGTCTCTTCCCCTTCTATTTACTGTCTATATTTGTTCAAAGGTACCATATTTCTTTTTCAGAAAGTGGAGTAATATTAATTCTAAACTTTTTTTGGGAGAATCCTGGAATATGACCTTATTATAGAACTTATGCTACTAAAATGTTACGCCCGCTGTAAGTATGATTTTTGTATTCTGGTTATGGCTGTTTAGAAGTAGAATTCATTCCTTGGTTTTCCCAGGCTTTCCCAGAAGAAGCCAAGTTCATGGAAGTTTTGGTGACAGCACAAAATTTTCTTTCACAATTGACCTGGCCTTTATTCAGAAGCACAAGTTGAAGTCATGTTTTTTGATACCTTGTTTGTGCAAAGATTGGGCAGACTCTGTGATAGAAAAATGCTTTGCTCATGCTCTCAGATGTTAAAGATCTATTGACAACAAAAAGGAGAGTTCCAGCCATAACCTTAAAAGTGCCCTGATTTTTATTTATATATTAAATAAACAAATATATATAGTGCATAAGGGCACCTTATAAGGTATGTGCTATTGAAAACGTAGGAAAATATAAAACGTGTCTTTATTGAGATTAGATAAATAAATATGCAATGGATAAATTGCAGATCTCAAAGCAATAGCCATGTTGCTCTTGGCTTAAAATTCTGAATGCTTAACTAATGACTTGACATGCTTTGGTTGGAATTCAGACATGACATCTGATAACTGCTTAAATTACTTTTGCCTAAATTTCTTTTAAAATGTGTCTTCTTAAGAGGGAATTGTTAAAATTAATTAGCTGAATATAATATTTTAAAATTAAATCAAGAGAGATAACATTATAGTGTGACTAAGTGGATGATCTTCAAATACTGCAAGTTTTTACTGTGAATTTGTTAAATACAGTAATTCTAACTGTAGGTGACCACTTGCTAAAAAAAAGTCATTTGCTAAATAAACTACAGTGGGTTTGGTTGTGTCACACCATTGAAATTGAAAGCAAGAGTGACTAGGTTCACACAAAATTCAAAATCATGTTTGGCTGGTTTCAGTTTAAGGAGCTGTGCAAATCCATCTAGAGCAGTGATGGTGAACCTTTTGGGCACCAAGTGCCCAAAGCGTGCATACCCAAATGCAAGGCACACCGCCCCCTTGCATGCCTCCCTGCGCCCCCCACATGCAACCCCTTGCATGCACCCCCTCCTACGCAGGCACCTTGCCCCGTGCATGCATGGCAGAGACTTGAAGACCAGCTGGCCAGTGGGCATCTTCTGAGCTGGGGTGACGATGCACATGTCCATCGAGAGGGCTCTGCGGGCCACCGGTAGCACGCGGGCCATAGGTCCACCACCACTGATCTAGAGGACTAGATACTTCAGTCTTGCTATTTGTAGGGTGGAGGTTATAAGATCTGGGCTTTGAATTCCATGGTTAAAGCTCAGAGATAGCAACCTATTTATAGCTCTCTAGAGTAGCCACTAAAATGGTGCCTTTCCAATATGGTGATTGGGAATTCACCTGAAAGAGCAGTGATTTAAGGGGAACTGATCTAGGGAATTGATAGGTGATCTGCTTTGGTTTTGTTTTGTTTTGTTTTTGTATGTATGTATCTAACTTAAAAGGTTATTGACAAGGTTTTTCAGTAGGCATTTATGCAAGTTGAGTTGGACGTCATTTACGTCAGAGTGGAGATAGGAGATTTGGAGAAAGTACTTTGATATTTAAGGATGAGTCAATGACCTTTCAATATTTTGTTTTAAATTATCCATAGGTTGGAATAAGGAATTTATCAAAATACTTGCATCTGTTTCATTGTGGAACAAAAATCTATGAACATAGCAGGATTTTTATTTACGGTATTTATATGTATTCACCATTTTTATTTTTTATAAATAACTCAATGTGGCAAACACACACAATACTCCTTCCTCCTCCTATTTTCCCCACACAACAACAACCCTGTGATGTGTCTGGGCTGAGAGAGAATGAGTGGCTCAAAGTCACCCAGCCAGCTTTCCTGCCCAAGGCAGGACTAGAATGCGTTATCCTGATTTCTAGCCTCTTAACCACTTGCCAAATTAGGTATGAATGAATGAATGTTTGTTAGATTCATCATGGTACATTATCCTTGCCTAGGATTTCATTGGAATGCTTAAAAAATACCTCTACCTCTTTTAAGGCAGATTATCAGGGTTAATCAAAGGTCTGTATAGCAGCTTCCAAATTATCTACCAAAGCTGTGCTTACTGAATCAGTGTAGAGTATTGCATAATAATTTTAGAACGTTTTTTTTTTAAAAAAAGCTGTTTTCCATTTGTTTCCTATATTTCCAAGTCATTGAAGAATGACTTGCTCTTGAGGTTGATCCAGCTTTGATTCTTCTATGCAATACAAAGGAAGGTGGATACAGCATTGTAGTTAGCATTTTGAATTTTTGAACCACACTACATATTCCCTTGCCTGGAATCAGGTCAGAACTTGCTCTCTGCTTTGCTTGGATGGAGCTATCAGGCCTGTGTACATTACAGAATAAAATCCCAAACCCTAATTTACCTCTTCTTTCCAACTCTGCTGCCACCATCACTGCTGTTCCTTGTTCAGTCAGCAAAATAATGAGAAGAACAGAAAGTGGAAAAAGCAGCTGAGGAGAAAAAATAAACCAAAATAATTGTGACACTACCCCACACACTCAAATTTGCTTGTTACCTCTTGGCGTTATGACTTGAGTTTGAGAAACTCTACATTGAGTAGATACTATGGATACTATGGATTCACTTTATCCTGTAAAGCCATGATGCACTGAGTAGCCTTTTGGATTAGCATGCTTGTTTAATCTTGTAATTAGTTTGTAGGCCCCTCAGTTTCCAAAGTGGTTTTAGGCAAAGTATTACATATTAATATTTAAAAATACCCCCCCCCCCCGAAAAATAGAAAACTGATAAAAAACAGCATATTAACTTTTCGGAGGAAAACAGGAATACCATGGAATTAGATTATCCAGTAAGAATATTAGTGCGATGGGTTGCATCAACCCTACTAATAAGATTTCTGAAACATAATTTATGGGTTTACTTATTTATTAATCAAATATACATAGTGGCCTATCTCAATATATGATTCTAGGCAGATCACAAACTATTAAAAACAATATAAAAACAGCAAACAGTACAATTTAAAAAATAAAAACAATATGAACCACAAAACCATACCGCAAAATTCACAAAGTGAGCACATAGGAGAGAGGCAGTCCCTCAGATGTAGTTAGTATTGTGTGAACCTAGAGCCTTTTTTATATTCTCATGTAAAAGTGAAAATAATTTTGATTTTAATTTTAACATAGTTCCTCTATGTCAGGGGTCTCCAAGCTTTGCTGGCTGAGGAATTCTGGGAGTTGAAGTCAAGAAGTCTTAAAGTTGCCAAGGTTAGAGACCCCTGCTCTATGTAATATGGGAGGGATTCCATGGATTGAGAGGGAGTAGGAAGAGACTATCATCCATTGACCTGTTGGGGCAACCAAAGTGAAATTTATTCACAAGTGTCAGCAGCTTAAATCCACAGTAATGAATGAATTGACATGAATTATCTGTTGGAATTCTGAATAGCTATATTTTAAAATAAAAGAAAGTCAGAGTTTGATTTTTAAAATATCTGAAAGGAGCTTTTCATATGATGGGAATTGGTGAAGTTACCTAGTTTGATAATAAACATCTGCAAGAAAACAAGTTCAGAGAGTTCCACCCTGAGCTCATATATTTTGATTCAAAGCAGAATTTGATACTATCAGTTGCCAAAAAGAAATGGTTTATTCTGATATAAATTATGTGGGCAAAGAAATAGGCTGGTCGTGTTCTTCATGTTATGAAATAGATTTTATTGGTAACTAAGTAATTATTGTTTGCTTATTTTGCTCTGATTTCCCCCTTTTATCTATTTTAAAAGCATTTAGTTACAGTAATATGTCATGGTGTGCAATTATGTACAAATAAGGAGAAGGGAAAAATAACAATCAGGCACCCAAGCTGTAAGCTTGAAAAGAAGTCAAGATTAGTTGAACATGTTAATACTTAGCTTGTGCAAATGTTAAAATAGATGTAAATCTGTTTTGCAAAACAGATCTTTGATACAAACTAAAGTGTATTTGTAAGAAAAAGAGAGGAAAGTCCAGTTCCAGTGATACAAAATCAAAGGGATGCAAAATCTATGAAATTAATTATCCCTCCACACAAGGTGGCTGGATTAGTATAATAGAGACTTCCAAAGTTTTCCTAATGATACTTAGCATGCTGATTTCTCTACTCTATCTTTCTCATTTCTCATTTCTCATTCTCCCATAATGGCCATTGTGAATAGAATAGATTCTCCATAACTGACTCTGTAACTAAGACTAAGGACATTTAACTGTCTCAATCATGTATTATTTCATTGCCTCTATTTACATTTGCTTCCCCTGTTATATTTTTTGTGTCAAATGTTGGGATTGTAAGAGCCTAAGGAATACCTGTCCCCTTGTATTCTCTGGAAGTGTACATTAACAGCACTATATGATTAAAATAAACATGAGGTTGATCTGGTTGTGAGCATCCTTTTATGAGAGTTAAAATGTTGCAATTGTTTTGTATATTAACTTGGAATGACTTGGATAAAAGGCTGCCTAATATATGAACTAAAAAACAGCCGTCATTGGATTTCTTCAATTTTACTTGTTCTCCGTGTGGTATTAGCCTGTTTTTATTTCTAGCAGCAAAACTAGAATGTCAAGTTAACCGAGTTAGAATTTTTACTCACAAGGGAATTTTTCTCACATTCTAAAGATTTAAAATGTCTCAGCATCCTTCTCTTCCCTCACACCTCACATTTTGGCATTTTAGGCAAGCAGGCAGATGAAGATTTCCTTTAATAACATGAGGCACGATCCAGACAAAGATACTTTAGAATCTGATGGATTTCTCTGTGACAGAGGAGTGCCTGCCAGTAAAATAAATTATCTTTAAAATAAATTGCCTTTTTTGTTGCAGCTGCAGTAATGGAATCTAAATGTTATTACCTACCTGCAGGGATGTGAAATTCAAGGTATCTGTACATTAATGACATAAAAAGCTTTTAGTGTTTTCACTGAGTACGTGTAGAAGGACTTTGTGTCAGAGGTAGGTCTGCAAGCTATGTTCATCTGTTATGTGTTGCATGTATGTGATTTTGAATCAGTGTTGACTCCCAGTGACTGCCTGGATTAGTCCCTGTAATTTTCTTGGTGAGGTTTTTCAAAAGTGGTTTGTCATTACCTCCTTCCCAAGGGAGAGTGACTGGCCCAAAGACACCAAGCTGGCTTAGTGCTTAAGGCCAGACTAAAACTCTTAGCCAATTTACAGCCTAGTACCTTAACTTCTGCACCAACTAGTTTTCTTCTTTCCTGTTAATATGAATTATTATACATACTTTAAGCTGGTTTGCAAGTTTGAGAGATGCATTTGTTTAAAAAATGCATGATTTTATTAAAAAAACAGAAATTGCTACCTCAATGTTCCATCAGACTGTCAGTGTTTTGTGTTAGGTTTAGGGGAAAATTGAGAGAAAAGGGTATTTAGACAGTTAATTGCAAACGTTTTGTCACCATTCAAGGAGACATCATCAGTGTTGCTTGGCTGGCTGTTTTGCTGAGTTGTAGTTAAGTACTGTCTGCATGATGCAGATTAGGATTAGAATTATGTGGGTGCTTCTGAGTCATGGTCTGGTTTTTGCTTGTTTGATAGTTGTTACTGAGACTGGTGCAACAATAGTCCGAAATCAGACCATGACTTAGAAATATCCAAATAAATAACATTTAGACTAATTTGCATCTCATAAAAAGGTATTTAAAGACCTGTGTTCTGACAGACAAGCACAATTCAAAATACACTTGATGATGTCTCCTTGAATGGTGATGAAACGTTTGCAACCAAATTGCCAAGCTCGGAGCTCAAACCAAGAGCCTAACTGCCAACCAGAGCTATTAATATTCAAACACATTTCAGAAGAGGATATATATTTTCCAAGCTGCTCTCCTTGACCAGTTTTTTTTGTTTTTATCTGAATCTGTTTGTTTCAAATAACTGATCTCGTTAGGACATGACAGCCTAAATAAATTAAGTAGCAACTATGAAATCCTAACCAGTTTGTTAACAAATGCTGATTAATCATGAACACTACTGCTGCAAGTGTTTTCCCCCTGCCAGTAAGATTAAACAAACTCAGTTTTGTCTATAGTTTACCTCATGCTATATATGAAAACTCTGGTGTGTTTTCAGGCTAATCTGAATCATGACAAATTTAGCTGTTGATTTTCTTGTTAAGTGGTTTGTTTTCTGATAGTTTTAAGTTCCTTTAGAACAATTTACTTGTGTGGAAAAATACCGATCTGAAAATACTTTTAATTTACCAGGTTTTGAATATTGAATGGATATACGTACAAATATTTTCCTGTGCTAGTATTTAACAATAAACAATAAACCCATGAAAAACCCAAAAGTATAATAGTGATTTCTAGCTATGTTTGCACACCACAGTAATCCATAGTTTAATAAACTGTGATTTATTATATTTAGCCAATTTTCTGAGTTTGATCTTTGATCTTTGAATTTTACACACACATTTCAAATATAAAATGCAGCTGGCTAGTTTGCTGTTTCCTGTGAATCTAACTATGAATAGATTGACACTGAATAACAGGAAGAGGGTTTGTTTAGGTTTTCATTACCTAGTGCTCTTTTTATCTTTTTGCTTGTGTACTGTGCTTTTAATAGCAACATAAGAAGGATTTATGAAGCATTAGTCTAGCAAAATGAACCACCTGATACAGAAGTAACATAGTTTTCAAAGCCAATTGGTCTATTAAGTCACAACTTGTCATAGAGATGTAAGAAGATCTGGCAGTCCCAATATAAAAAGGATGTATCCCCTTCTATCTTTAGCCTGGAAATATCCTTGAGACTCTGGCTGTGCATGGTAAATCAACAAATTGGCTCTCTTACCAATGTTTTACAAATATATAATTAAATTTGCGTGCCACCCATCTCACTGTTTGAGAAGACTCTTGATAGTGCATTCAGCATATTCAAGGAATACTGAATACAGAAGTAAATTCATATTATATAATTCTTTTAGTGCTTCTTATAGTTACTCTGGCCAGCTTCTGTGTCTCTAACCAGTGTTTGTTACGCAGAAAACAGGTATGAAAACATTTCTGGAAACATAAACTTCATTACAGGTAGTCCTTGACTTATGACCACAATTGACCAAAAATTTCTGTTAAGTGAGACATTTGTTGGGTGAGTTTTGCCCCATTTAACAGTCTTTCTTGCCACAGTTGTTAAGTGAATCACTGCAGCTGATAAGTTAGTAACCTGCTGGTTAAGTGAATCTGGCTTCCACATAACCTTTGCTTGTCAGAAGATCACAAAAGTGATCACATGATCCCAGGACACAGCAACGGTCATAAATATGAACCTGTTCCCAAGCATCGAAATTTTGATCACATGATCAAAATGCTGCAAAGGTCGTAACTATGAAAAATGGTTATGAGTCACATTTTTCAGTGCCGTTGTAACTTTGAATGGTCACTAAACAAATTGATATAAGTTGAGGACTACTTGTATCTACTAACAGCTGGGGTGGCATAACTAATACAGAGGCTGGTTCATAGGGTGAGAATATTCAGTGGGTTGTTTATTCTCCTGCATTAAAGAGGCAACACCTCACTTAGACATAGTTCCATGCCCTCCCTCACCTGTAATTCCTTACTTGTAATTTGAGTCCTAAGAATCATAAAATCATATGCTAACCAGGGGTGGGCTGCTGGGGGCTCACAGGGGCTCAGGAGAGCTCCTAGCTTAGACTCTGCGGGGCTTGGAGAGCCCCCAATAGCGCCAGAAAGACAAGCAGCAAGGGAAAGCTTTTAATAGGCTTAATTGAACTTCTGGGCATTCAGCCAAGAGCATTTCACACCTCATAAAAGCATTGCAAGCTAGATAAACAATCCACTCAGCACTTGCTAGGGAGAGCCATTGAGAAAATTAGATAACATAGCCACTAGCCTGTGAGGGGATTAATTCCCAAATAATAAAAATCACGTAACTCATCAGAAACTCTACTAAGACTCCAAGATCCCTCTCACAGTCACTGCTATTAAGCCTGGGTTTCACCCAGTCTTTTATTTAAGTATTAAATTAAATGCACAAAATAATAAACAACTTTTTGGTATATCTATCTATCTATCTATCTATCTATCTATCTATCTATCTATCTATCTATCTATCTATCTATCTATCTATATCTAT
>JANHFN010004647.1:23694-40313 GCA_032468175.1 Toxicocalamus goodenoughensis
TTATAAAACAACGCTTAGCGCCCCCCCCCCCCCAATTTTTCTCAGGGATAGTAGAAGCAAGCTCTGATTAAGTTTTAGGCCAAAATTTGGATGTTGTTGTCAGTCAAAATATGCTCTCATTTGAAAATGTCTCAAGTTCAGAGCATGTAATCTTCTCTTTAATATAATGCCTTGGTTCACATATCACAGCCATGTTTTGTTTAATTGTGGCATATTGAATAATGGACAAATACAAGGATTTACAGAGCATTAACATGGTTTGGAAATTGAAGCTGCTGGATTCACCAAACATGCTAAGTCAAAATCAAACAAACTGGAGTACTCTTGTTAGTTTATTGTATTTAGGCTAGATGGTTGTTTTTCCCATAATTAAGTAAATGGGTGAATGTTTGGGGATGAGATTGCTAAACAATTTGAAGAACAAAAATAGTCCTATTATGAGGCAGTGCTAAACAGCATGCATTTAAAGAAAAGCAAATATAATTATAACAATTCCAATTCTTTGCACACTAATATCGATATATTTTTGTTTGTTTGACAATACTTAGAAAGTCTCTGATTTTTACAAAAAGAAAAATGTAATTCCTTGCCATTTTTCTTCATTGTATTGATTAAAGCTTTTTTTGCTTTATCTAAAGTAGTCAAGTAGAAATCCATCTGCTAAAAGCAGATGGCAGATTTCTGACAATTCTCCCTCTTAATACTAAAAAGAACAAAACTTATTCTCTAAACATCTTTCTTTCTGTTTTTTTCCCCAAAGATAATTAAGGGAACAAAAACCTAGGATATTTCAGCTGTAGATATTGACACACAATGAGCAGTACAACCAATAACACTCATTTAAGAACTATTTCTAGAAATAATAGCACAACCATCTCAACCTCTTTGTACTTATGGAAATACAACATCCGCAATTACTATTCAGTTTGGGCAACAGTCACCCTTGATGATATTGATGTAATGCAAGTATCTGGGATCTACTAACCATTTCTTCCTGAACAACCATTATGAGTTGGGTCATCAGTTAAGATTAGTTCAGAGACTTATTTCCTTCAAGATCAAGATAATTGCATGGTACTGAAAGATAAGCTTTAGGTGTTAATAGTTCTGTGAGAGAATAGAAAGTGATTAATAGGAGTTTCTTCAATGGTAAAGGATAGGCCTATAGTTCATTGATAAAAGCACTGGGCAGGCAAAATCACCCCGGTTCGGCTCCTGGCAGCTCCACTTTAATAAAATTTGGGGGAGTGCCATTGCAAAACATGTTGTTATGCTGTGGTTTAAATGCAGTAATCCATGGTTGATTGGGTTTACACATCACTCTAAATGGAACCAAACCACAGTTCACTTTATTTTCTGGATTGCAGACAATGCTACCCAATCTAGTTGAATGAGGGTTTTAGGTATTATAAAGACATCTCTGCTCTGGAGCTGGTCTTCTTTCAGTCAGTCAGAAAAGGCCTTGTGGGACAATTAAAGTTTCCCCCCTATCCTGGGTTCAAAAATAAGGGGCAACTGTGGACTGGAATGACACTGTTTTTTTGGTGTACAATATTGGAATAGTTAGCATGGTGGGCTATTGGTATCTGTGAAACAGATATTTAGGATGTTTTAAAAGCCAAAAATCCAGTATGATTAAAGAGAGTGAATGAGTAGACAGCACAGGAAATGGTGCTTGCTGTACTCAACTGTTTAAGACTAATTTTTCACACACTCTTTCAGCCCTCCCTATCTCACAGGGTTTTTGTTGTGGGGAAATTAGTAGGAGGAAGGTGTATTAGACATGTTCACTGACTTGAATTACTTATTAAAATAATAAAGGAGGGAAATGAATGAATCTAAAGATGGTTTCTTCATATTATAGTTGTATCCCATGAATTTAAATATTGGATCTGCTGAAATATTAGATCTGTAAAAAAAGAATTTTTTACAGAAAGGGAAGTCAGCTTTTTACTTTTGGTAAAGGAGAATCAAGAGTTGAGTATTTATAGGCAGCATAAATTCTCTTAAAGGAACTCACTTCTGAGAAAACAGGTGGAGAATATGCTTAGAAGTACATGGCTTAAAACCAGCTTGAAAATTTTGTATGAACAGTTTAAAGGAACTATAAATATGTGTGTCAGAGATTGGAGAATGCCAACAGGAAGCTTAGTATGTTTGATATGTTTTGTAGTTCTTGCTCTTCTGACTATTAAATAACCTTATGTTTGCAAATCCATTTAGTTCTTGCTGTGCCTCCGGGAACACAAAAATCTCAGTGATTCGAAAGCCCTGCATAGCCTCTCTGTGACTGCTTGATTTAGTCAGGGCCAGGTTAAGATACCATTATGTTCCTGGAGTGCCTGAGTAGGCTGTCCACTTTGCAAATGATTTTCAGCATAGAAGCTACAATTCCAAGTGTCAGCATATTTTCTGACTTTGTTAATAGGAAATGCATTTTCATTTAGGGAATAAACATAATATTGGCATAGGTAAGAGTTGTACAACTCTTTCTGGTTTCTCTTATGGAAATTGATGCTTGATGAGGAAGTGGGATGGAGAGCTCTTTCCTCAGCTGGAGAGAACTTCTGAGAAAAAAATATTAAAAGCACTCAGGGCAAATTACCAAAAGTTTTCTTTGATTTGGTGGACAATTTAGGACTGGTTGATATGTAGAGACATAAAAATTGAGAGTTAAAGAGAATATACACCCTTTTCTGAAAAACATACTATAGATCCTTTTCAAGAACAGACATGATTTAGATGTTAAAGAATGTGACTGCTAATCCTGAGAGTTTGCTTTACCAAAGGAAATCTAATTCTTTTAGACAAAGACTAAATGAAATATTGCTGCAGAAAGAAGCAACAATGGAGGATTCTAAACAGAAATTCAATTTTCTTTTGAAAATAACTTAGGTAAAGGCAATGAATTTAAGAATGATGTAAGTAATTGCTTCTTTTATTAACAGTTATTTTATACAGCATAATAGTGCATAATAGTGAACTTAGAAGAGTCATGGGAAAATTATGTGAACTAAAGAGAAAAGTAAAATTAAATTTTCAGAGAAAATAAATATTTCTCAACAAATTAAGCTGTTATAGCAACAAGTTGACAGTAAGTGAAATAAAAATAAAAATAAATTATGTAAAGAAAAAATGAATTTGGAAATAAACCAGGGAATTCCCAGCTTATAAATTACAAAAAGAATAAGAAAACAAGGTGATATTGAAATTAAAAGAGGGAGATACTATACTAATGGACAATGCAGCCATACAAAAAGTATTTCATCCATATTAGGAAATGACTTCTATTTAGACAAAATAGATGAAAGTATTGAAAAAAAACCAATGTTTACTTACAGATGAACAGAGATAAACTATGGCTTCATCTATAACAACAATGGCTATTTCTGCTGCCATAAAAAGATTAAATTAGGAAAGCTGCCCTGACCAGGTGGATTACCAGGATGTTATAATAAATGTTTGAGGGTGTACTTTTACAATCTTTACAAAACACAATGAAATCTATTCTACAGGGAGGAAAGATAGCAGGGAGTTGGAAAGAGGCTAATAAACCATTAATATCAAAAGAGGGTCAAGATTTGATTTAACAAGAAACTATAGGCTGATACTATTATTGAAAGATAACTAGTTGTTCACAATGACTCTAACTGAAAATAATTTTGCAAGAATTTATTCATGAGGATCAATGTGGATTTTTACCTAAAAGACAGTTAAAGGTCAATGTTAAAATGTTAAAAATGTGTTGGACGTTTTTGGAATATTTGGAGTAATGTAATAAAAACCAAGCTGCTTTGATCTTCTTAGATGCAGAGAAGGTCATTGAAAATTAACTCAACTTTTTATATATATATGTTTTATTAATACATTTTTATATCACATAAAATCCCATATCTATCTGAACAGCGTATTGTCTGGACACAATTAGGTTTAAGTAGAAATGAAGTATTAATCAACAATCATAATAAACATAATAAACTTATCAGTAATAATAGCAAAATAATAATACAATTAGTTTATCCATCTTACAAAATTTTCAATACAAAAGTTTTTATTAACTTTTATCTTATTAGATTCTAATCTCTGATTGAACTCAACTTTCTTGTTCAAGGTATTGGAAGATACAAATTTTGGAGAGGATGTTATAAAATGGTAAGACTAATCTACACTTCACAGAATGCTCAAATAATAATTAATAGAGATTTAACAAAACCCTACAGGATACACAAAGGAACAAAACAGGGATATTCATTTCTTGTTTATTTTGGTTCTTAAAATACTGAAGATAAGATGAGAGAATTGTGGAAGTAAAGATGAAAAAACTTATGATAAGTTAAATGCTTTTTGCAGATGACTTGGTAATTGTAATGTTAATGGAAAATTTTAAAAAATGCTGCACTAGCAGGTTTCAGTATTAATAAACAAAAGACAAAGATGTTAACAAAAATGTGACAATAGAAGATCAAACAGAATTAATGAATAAAGCAGGTTTTAAGATTGAGAAGTGTGTAAAATATCTAAGTATCACTATGACAAATATGAATTTATGCTATTTTAAATAATAATATTAAGATATGGAATGCAGTTAAAAAGATATGTTAAGATGGGAGAATTGCAACTGCCATTGCCGAGGAGAATTTTTGTCATAAAAATGAATATCTTGCCTAGAATGATGTGTTTTTTTTCAGACAATACCTGTTTTGACAATTGATGTACCATTTAAAAAGTGGCAGAAAGATATATCTAAATTTGTGCGGCGGGGGGGAGGGGAAATCCAGAAATTAAATATAAGATGTTACAAGATGCAAAGGAAAGAGGAGGATTGGGTTTACCTGATTGAAATTGTATTTTGCAGCTTCCAACTGGAAGGGAAAGCAGAGAGATAAATAGTAAATATATCTGTGATGAAACGTTGTAATTAAGTAAGTCTTATTCAATTTTTTCAGTACTGGAGCTAGTAGCAAGACAGAAGCATTTGTATATTTTTAGTATAATTTGAACATTGTTATTTGTAGATCAGCTGAGATTTTGTTTTATTTCTTGTTCTCTTTTGCAGTTTATTGGACCCTGGCTCAACTGAAAGTATTTTTAGTTTCTGCAGCTGCTCAGACTGAAGTTGAAGCAGACAGGATATTAAATATAGTCTGCTGCTCTTCTTTTTGTGTCCCAAATCTTGAATGGCTGCCAGTGGTAAAATGCTACTGTTCTCCATATTGCTGGAAATAATTGTGGCAGGAGAGCTTGTCCTGTGACAGCTGATAAAAAATGTGAATGAAGTGCCCTATGTGTTCTGCATCCAGGCTCTTTGGCTGACATGTTTTTTGTGTAGACAGTTGGAGTAAAAACTATCTAGTGCAGTAAGCAACAAGTTACATGTATGATGTAGTATTTTATGGAATGGGATAACGCCTCGAGTCATCCATTACCTCTTATAAATCCATCTAAATAATTTGCAATAAGATATGGAGCTATTCAAAGGATTGTAAACATGGTTTATGGAATCACCACAGTCTTCAGAAGAGTTCAATTTACTTTAAAGTATCCTGACAAGTAAAAATGGACATACATGCTGCTGAACTTGTATTCAATTACAGTAATGTAATTGCCTGACCTTCACTGCTGCTTGATATATCATATATCTAGGCTATACAAGGTCAGCTCAACACAGAAGCCAGAGGTACATGCAAAATATGTTGCATTACTGGTTCCTGAAAAGCTTTTGCAATTACGTTTGCAGTAAAAGTCATTATACTTTATACTGACTTTTGAATCTAGAATAATGAAAGATAAATTTCCATGCAGATTTCAAAGATCACAGAGTCTACCATTTTTCAGGAAAGATCCATGTTAGTGAGGCATCTGACCATATATATGTTTCTTTAGCTCTCCTGGTTGCTTCTATACAAAGTTTTAAGTGGGCAATTTCCCTGCCTCATTAATGGAATTTGATCAGAACTATAGACAATGTTACCTTCCATTTTTAGTATTTCAGTGTTTCCATCAGGATTAATGCCCTCATTACCAAACGAAGAAGAAAACTATCTTTCTTCAGCTCTCAGCCAGTTACTCAGGATTATCTGGGAGTGAATGAAATGCACATATTGCATAGATTCTGTTATTTCCCCCTCAGTTTTTGCCGAAAGATCTACTTAAAGGGTTTAGTGACAGAATACTGTATCTTCGTGTACAACATTGCCCTACTTGGCAAGGTAAATAGAGTTCAGCATTACATATCAGCTTTGGAAAATAAGACATAGAGTAAAAGGTATGTGGAAATTCCAGGTAATTGCTGCTAAGTATAAGACATTGATACAATTTTTTCAGTCTTCCTTCCTTCCAGTATAAAAAAAACACTAATGCATTTTGGATTCAAAGCAATTCTACAGGAAAAAAAAAATCACATAAAATATCAGCAAAAGAAAACCTTTTGAAGATTTCCCAGCTGCCAGAAGCTTATTTTTCAGAAACTCGGAAGAGGACATTCTTCTCCATTATTTTTAATTTCTGTGTTTCATAAAACTGCTTTTGTTTTAAAATTCTGTTTAAAATTCATCTAAAGTGTTCAGTAAAACAGAAAGTCTGATATATAATAAATATACATATGTAAATCTATATATCTAGATTTATAATTCATCTGACTTTATATGTAACCATTTTTATGGTCATCCATAATATTTTTTTCTTAAAAAGGTGCCAATAGTATAAACAATCTTTAGTAGTTCTAATCATACTAGTTTTCATGTATTGGGGTCAGATGTTTAACTAACTCCCCATCTTTTAATTGAACCATGGAGTTCTGGATTTTATAAACTTATTTATGTTTTTTAATTTATATAGTTTCTAATTTTTATGATTGTATGACTGCAAATAGAAGTAGAAAGACTATGGCAGAAGGAAACAACGGTAGTTCCAATTGCAATATGTGGTTTTGGTACAATTCCAAAACATCTGGAGTAACAATTGAATACCATTGGCATTGAGGAAGCCTTGCTTGGAACAACTTACATCCTGCGACCTTTAAAACCATCAAACAACCACATTTGCCTATCCCAGCTCTTTGGGAAGGATTTGATAAGTTGATGAAAATGCCAAAACCAATATAAATCTCTGGCTCACTGTGCAGCCAACCATAATTATATATTATAAATATATAATATAAATAAGTGCTTGAAAATGAATAGATTTATATAAAATGCTGATCTAGAATGTTGGGCTTTATCTTACTTTTTAAGAACTTAAAAGTATTCACCAGATTCATATATATAACCAATATTGTATACACATTGTAGAATGAGTTTATCTGTCAGGTAGTGGAGATTCTGCTCATAAATCTGTAGTTTTCTTAAGCACAATTTGTTCAATAGTTGGCTTGGTTACTATACACACTTAAGCCAAAAATTAAGATTTAGTATGCTGTGTGAACTTTTTCCCTATTGGCAAGCTCCTGACATGCTTTCCAGAAATCCTGAGTTTTCATCAGAGAGATGGAAAAATATATCCCCTTAGAGACATGGGCCAGTGAATGGCAATTTATAGTAGTAGTCTTCTGGTATTTCATAACTGGCACAAAAACTAATGGTTCAATTATTTTAGACAAAACTAGTAGTATTTCTGCTTTAATCCTGCAAAGGAAATATCCTAGAATACATTCTTGTTTTCTCAGTAGCTGTTTCTTTCCAGGGCCAGCCTTTCACAATGTAATGTAAGAATGGAGGAAAGCTCTTGAAGTTCCATTGTGTTTTCAAGGAAATTGAAATCATGCAGCCCAGATGTTTTTTAGTTGTCGTTTATACTACCTTCTTTTCACTGTGAAGAGCAGTTTTACAATCTCTTACTAAACAAATTGTGTGGCTACCCATTTTTTCCTCAGGTAGAACAAGTAAATCTTTGAACAAGAGAAAAAAGTTAGCATTCCATATGCTTATTCCGTACATAATTTTGTACTGTAAAATTGTACAGTTATCAGCAATACAAAATGTAGCAGTAAGTGGATTATTGAAGCAATCTTTTTTGTCAGATTCCATATTTTAGAATATAAGGAGTGATTTTCAGATGTTCTTGAAATCATATGCACTTGACAAAAATATTTGAAAATAAAGAGCAAAACATACATCATATGGACTTAAGAAGAAATTATCATAATAGGGAAGTGTACATGGACATTGATAGATTGTGTATGCAATTAATCTTGCTGTAATATCCTGAGTAAATTGTTACAAAGGTGCTTTTTCCAAAAGAGAACTGGACCTTCTTGATTTTTTTTCCTTTGAAAATGTTTCTGGACTGAAGAGCTGAAGGAGCTTCTTAGATGAGGAACAAAACATTTTCAAAGGAGAAAGTACACAAGAAAATTGCCTTTTGGGTAAAGCACCTTTGGGACTACCATGGATGGGATGATTGACAATCTCCATAGACATCCTGGGTAGATGCCACCACAAGGTACTCAACCATTTCCAAGCCTTACATCTAGTACTATATCTAGTAACACCTAGGGTCTGTATCTTCTACAGAGGTTTATTTCCTGCCCCCACCCTTCCCATGCACTTTTGTTATAACAGTTGAATCCCACCTCTTGCTATGTTGGTTCAAGACAGTTCGATTTTCTCCTGACAAAACCCCCATTTTAGCTAGCATTTGCGTGACAAGCTGATTTCCCTTTGATTTTTCTATATTATTTTCAGTTCCTTGATGGCATCATAACATCCAGGCTTCAGACATGGTCTGCATTTACTGCTGCTTGTCTCTTGACAACTGCAATATCAGGTATCGGTTTTGGGTTGAGAATGATCTGTCAGAAAGGCAAGCCTTGCATCTTTTGAAGCATGAAGTTTGTGGAAGGAATGCACATATCCACAGTGCAATGTGCGTATATTCGTGTGAATCAAACCCCTGATAGTCCTCTCAGATATTCGTATTAGAGTGCTCTATCACAAAGAAAGCTACATGTTCATTTCTTATCTGCATGCAGTTATCCCAGATTATAGGTCTGCAATAAAATGCAAGATTCAGCTTTGAGCTAGCATCAATAATTTAAAATGTCCTTATTTAATGTTAGGAAATTCAAAAGTAAGACTAAAAGATGAGCATTATGGAGTAAAGATATACTATGAAAAGATGTTAATTTTCATAAAATGCATTACCTAGAATGTGATATGTGGGTGCAGGAATTGAGATTGTCATAGCTTAAGAAATCAGGAATCCTATTCACATGAGAGGAAAAGGATGGTACATTAAATGCAACTTGTTAGTGATAGCTTCGATTTATGGCTCTTTTTTCTAATACATTTTAAAACAAAAACTCGGAGCATTTTGCATTTGGAATATTTGACTGTTTCTTGCAACATAAATTCATTTATCTATTCCTGGTTAAGAGCCTGGTACTTTAGCTATGGGTCTGTCTACTTTGCTATTTGCTTTTTGTGTTTTAATGAGGATTTGAGGAGATCAAGGTCATACGTTTAAAGATTTGTTCCATCAAAATACATAGTTATTTTCTTTTGGCTGTTTTTTATTTCAACTTCAAGTGGCTTTTAAAAATAATTTTCTCGAAAGGAAATGAAAAATGTTTTTAGGCAGTTCAACATGCGTACATATCAACAATGTGCCATCTTCTGGGAAGATTTTCTTTTGTCAATCAGTCTGGTCAGGGCTGAGAAAGAAGAAAGAAACGATATAAAAAAAAGTTCACAGAGCAATTCATATTCATCAGATAGGTAATCAGGAGATTATTTTAGTCCTTTTTATCAGGCACAACGCAAGCTACACAGTAGCTCAGTTTGTCAAGACACGTTCATTATCCCAAAGACCCATTAATGTGTAAACATTTCAATAAACTATCTATTGAGAAGCATATACGCTTTTTACCTTCTGATTTTTCTAAGCTAAACCGAGGATAAAAACAGACTTGTCTCACTTGAAAAGAGCATTTACATTTCTTTTGAAAGATTAGCTGCATGTATATCTTCGTTTATGTTTTTAATGTGCTTCTTTGTGCCTTTAAAACTGCTGCAGTTCCAGACGAGGGTTCAGAGTGTGCTTTTTCTTGCCAGATAAGCCAAGTGTGCCATCGGGTTCTCACTCCATTGCCGCCAAGCTGTAACAGAGGAAGAAGGTCAAAAGCAAATGTTCCATCTGCATTTCTGAAAGACCAGCTTGATCAGGGCCATCTTCTTCCTGAACAATTTTCACTGAATTTCTGTTTACCTATGGATAACAGCTAAACTGAGCTGCCTCACTGAAGACATACAGGAGGGTCTAGCCCTCCTCTTCATACTCAGATGTGTATGCATTTGAGACCCTTTGTGGTGCAGTGATTAGGATGTTGGACAAGACCCAATTTGTAGTCTATTTGCAGCCAAGGCAGTTCACTGAGTGACTTTGAGCCTGTAGATTTCTCCAAGTCCAATAGACCTTACAGTTTTGCTGGTGTGGGGATAACTTGAAGGAGGGAGCATTATGTATTCAGCCTTGAGTTCCTGTAGAAAATGAGGGATATAAATCTAATAAATAACTATTCACATATCAAAAGTTCCTTACAGCAAGAATCCCATGAGTAAAAGGGTTTTGGTTGCGTTAAACATCTCCAGCCCTATTTAGCTACATACTATACACAGGGTCATAGGTGCAATGATAGGTCGTCTTGGTATATAGCCTATTTCTGAGTTCTTTGTTTGAAAATAATGCCTGGATAGTTGTTGGCCATAATAAAAGCCACTCTGCAATTTAAGAACTTGGACTTAAATTTCCATTTCTTCCCTTTTTAATTTCTTTCTGGTCTCTTGTTTCTTTTGTGTTATGGCGCAGTCTTTCTGCATCTGGCATCTTGAAAGTTGTATACATAATTTCCATGTCTATAAAAACGTTAACTGTGAAGAAAAGCCTCAATTGATTGGCAAATGGGAGACAATAGAAATACCAAACTATGAATTGAAAATTGCCAGCTTTTAGTCTGCTTTGGAAAAATGTGGCTTTAGCTGCACTTTCTTCCCTTAACATTAACAAATACTGTACTGGTAGTAATATCTATTATGTTCTATTAAAAGCCTAATCTCTGTGTTGTTTACATTTCAGTCAAAAGCATAAAAACAATTATTGGCTGAAAAGTGTGAAATACCATTTAAACTATGCACTGAGAAGGAATAAATGTCTTTTAAAAATCCAACATACTGTGCCCAATAGCTTAATTTATCCATTACATAGCATCACACTGACAGGTTGCCAGTTCCCAATATGGTATAAAGTTGGAATTATTTTGGGTACAGTAAGTAGATAGGCAATTTCTCTCTGTTTATGTGTTTTACTTCCAACTACATGTATGTTATAAAGTGTCAACACTCTTTTTAATCCTACATATCCTGAAAGGCATCGTAACTCTTAAAAATTGTCATAAATCACTTTTTCCAGTGCCATTGTAATTTTGAATGATCACTAAATAAACTGTTGTAAGTCGAGTGAAGAGTAAATAAGACAAATAGAATCTTGTTTCTTTTTTTAAACCAGCAGCTGGAAACTTAGTATGGTTTCTTGTCTAACCTCTTATTCAGGAGTTAGTGAATTGACAAATGATGATCAGCTTTAATTTGAGATGCTGCAGGTTGTGGCTGATGTCTTCAAGACAATTTGGACATTTCCATTTATTTTCATGGTCAAATCATTTAAAAGAAATGCATCATAGCGTATGAAAACATGAGTGATGCCCCATCTCTGAATTGCTATAGTAGTAGCCATGTTGCTATTCCAGGTCAAAATAAAAGGTGGCGAGAGGTACACTTAGATTAGTCACTGCTTAAAAAATATTTTAAAAAGTGTCAGCATAATAGCATAGCATTGTAATTACATCTCTGCTAATCCCTTGCTTTTGTTAAGAAATTAATTATATCTGCCATAATGAGCTGAAGAGTTGGGACACCAAGACTTATATAAGCCCACTTATATAAGTATTAAATTCATGATGAATTACATTTGTAATAACTCAACAGGCTGAAGACAAGCTGCAATGCATAAAGTAGTATTATCCAAGTAAACAAGAAGGATGCTCCCATTCAGATTGGGAGTTATTAATTTGTATGCTTTTGCTCTAAAGAAGTAGAGCAAATGATTCTTTTACCAGTTGGGAATACTGAGCAATAAGCCATTATGAGGACACAAAAAGCAATTTATATGAATACTACACTTCTTGCCTTCTCTTTAAGCCCTCGGCTCTGTCGGGTATTGGAATATTAAATTGGTTTCATTCATTTAGTGAAGATTTTATTGAGTTCTTTCAGAGAGCTGAAGCAGACCATATTCCCAGCATGTCCTGGTAAGTGTGCTGCATTTCCATGCAGAAAACTGGAAATGTGTGAATGGCATTGTTTTTTCTTCATATGCCAGAGGCATATGAAGTACATATACTAAAAGAAATGCTATGCTTCTACAGCAGTTAATGACATCGAGTATATATTTTTGCATTGCAATTCTTATTGCTGGAACATCATTCAATTAGAATGGCTACCAATGCCTTTTCCAGAAAGATGATAAAAGGTCATAGAGAATTTGCATGTGGGGAACTACAGGTACAGTATTGCTGCACATTTTAAAATAATCACTATTACTACAAATATATAACCTTATTCTGTGGCAGGAAAGTCTGTGACCAGGGACCAGGAATTTTTCATCTTGCATATCTATTTGAATTGGATAGCAATTTAAAAAAAGATGTTGAGACTTTGGAAAAAGTACAAAGAAGAACAACTAAGATGATTAAAAGCCTGGAGACAAAAACATATAAAGAACGGTTGCAGGATTTGGGTTTGGCTAATCTAGAGAAAAGAAGGACAAGGGGATACATGATAGCGTTATTTCCAGTATTGCCACAAGAGAAGGGGGTCAACTTATTTTTCAAAGCACAAGAAGGCAAGAGAAGAAACAATGGTTGGAAGCTAATCAAAATGATCAGTGCAAAGGGGTTGATGGCCAAGTGTAGATTTTAGTGTAGGCTGCAGGTGGGCTGATGTGCACACCCTCCAAATCTCTATACATTGTTGCGAGATGCACATCTTCCAAGTTGACTGTTGATGTCTTCTATGTTTTCTGTGCTTTGTTGTTTGAGTGCACATTAACATGTCTCTGGATGACGGAAACATGCATTCCCTGACATACAGTGACACCGAAGTCTAAATTAAGCTTTTTTATATATAAATAAACTTTATTGAATACAAAAATTTAAAATATACAAATATACAAACTCAAAAGACAAAGATTCATACAAACAAACATCACAATAATCTCTGTGCTAAAACTTTCCTTTTTTACATTTGACAGTGAGTAAATACTTCCTAAATTATATTATGTAGCAGTTATTTCTTGTTTCCTATAGGTTCTCTGTTATTTATATTCTATCAATCATAATGTTATGTTATTAATGTTTGTTGTTGGATTATACTTATTTATTTTTACCAATGAATTCCTTCTACTGATTGTTTAAAGAATGAGGGAGTCTAAGACTAACATTAACAATTCCTGTTTGTTATTGTATGTGTCACAATCTGTTTCATAAATTTGTTTTCCCCCTTGATTCCCCTTTTCTTTCTTTTTAATGTTCTAGCCAATCATACCACTTATTCTAGATCGAGTAAAATTCTGCCTCCTCTTTTCCTTTTAATTTTAATGTGAGTTTTTCCATTTCTGCACATTCACAGATTGCTTGAATAATAAATTGTATTGGTGGTATATTAAGTGATTTCCAGAATTGAGCCAGTGAAATATGTGCCGCTGTTAGAATATGGATGATCAAATATTTTACTTTGCAGGGATAACCTTCCTTAATGATACCCAGAAGATACAATTTAGGTTTCCACTCCAATCCACCCTGGATGATTTCTTCTAACCAAGTTTTGATTCTAATCCAAAAAAATTTGATCACTGGGCATGTCCACCAGAGATGGAAGTAGGTACCATGATTCCCTTTGCATTTTCAACAAGTTGGATTGGATGTTGGATATATTTTTGATAATCTGGAGGGTTATAAATGCCATCTATATATCATTTTATACAGGTTCTCTTTATAAGACACAGATTTAGTTATTTTAAGATTTCTCTGCCAGATTTCTTCCCAGTCTTCTAAGTCTATATTATGGCTGAAATTTCTTGCCCACGCTATCATTGGTCCTTTCACAATTTCCTCAGCTAATTCATATTCCAATAGATACTTATATAATTTAGATATCATATTTTTATCTGGGCCCAAAATTATCTTATCAAAGTTAGTGCTCTTTGTTTCTATTCTGAATTCTTTTAAATCTTTCTCATATCTTGTTGCTATTTGGAAATAGGACCAATGATCAATCATTAATTTTTGGTTTTCTAACTCTAGGGTCGATTTGAGCTTTCCTTCTTTGTCTAAAATTTGGTGATATTTAAGCTTTTTACTGATGTCCATTGTATTAGGGTGGAACATTGCCTCCATTGTTGACAACCATAAGGAACTTTGATATAATGTTTTTTCCTAATATCACCAGGTTTTTATCAAAGATTTGCGTAAAGTATGTCTCTGAAAGTATGAGTAACTTTTACTACTCGGGTTCCACAAGAAGGCATGCCTCCCTATTTGTAAATCGTATCCTTCTAATGTTAGAATTCTTTTGTTTTCCAATTTAATCCAATCCTTTATCCACATTAACATTGTTGCTTTATAATAGGTCTCCCAGGCAGGGAGACCAAAGCCGCCTCTGCTTTTATTGCCTTGTAAATAAATTTTCTTAATTCTTGACTTCTTGGCTGCCCAAATGAATTTCATAGTAATTTTATCCAATTCTTTGAAAAATGATTTATCCAATAATATAGGGATTGTTTGGAATAAATAAAGCAATTTGGGTAGAACATTCAGTTTAATTGTGGTACTAATAAAGAAACCTGCATTTTGCTCCATATCTCCAAATCTCTTCCTATTTGTTGTAATAGTTTAACATAATTGCCTTCTTTCAAAGTTATTGTTTTGGGTCTTAACCATATACCTAAATATTTAATTTTGTTGACAATTTGTAGTCCCATTATTTCTTCTAGTTCTTTTTGTTTATTATTTGTTATATTTTTAACTAACATTTTGGTTTTTTCCTTATTGATTTTCAACCCAGCTAGTTTACCGAATTTATCAATTTCTTTTAATAAGGTTGGTCCTGACTCTATTGGATCCTCTATAATAATAACCACATCATCAGCAAATGCCTGTAATTTATATTCTTGTCTTTTAATCTTAGTACCTTTAATTTCCTCATTCATTCTAATTCTGTCCAGTAAGTAATGTTTCTAATATTGTAATAAAAAGCAGAGGTGACAATGGGCATCCCTGCCTGACACCCCTTTTTATTTCAAAAGGATTGGTAAATTCTCCATTTATCATTACCCTTGCTTTCTGAGTTAAATAAATCGAATCTAACATCTTTGCGAAGTTATCCCCGAATTTCATCAAGTTTATCTGGCGTTTCATAAATTCCCAGTTTAGGTTGTCAAATGCCTTTTGTGCATCCAGGAAGACAAGAGCAACTTGGCTTCCTGGATATGTTTCATAGTATTCTAATATATCAATTATCATTCTTGTATTACTTCTAATCTGTCTCATGGGAAGGAATCCATTCTGGTCAGGGTGAATTCTTTCATTAAGAATTAGCTTCAGTCTTTCCACCATCACACTCATAAAAATTTTGTAATCTGTATTTAAAAGAGATATTGGTCTGTAATTTTTTACCTGGGTGGCATCTGCACCCAGCTAATAAAATAATTTTAACTTCTTTTTAAAAATATCAAAACATCCATTTATTTTTCAGGAAGTGAAACTCAATCTTACAGTTCTTCTGGAGTTTATGGCTCTAAATACAGGTAGCCCTTGACTTACAACAGTTCATTTAGTGACTGTTCAAAGTTATAGTAACACTGAAAAAAATACTTATAACTGTTTTTCATATTTACAACCATTGCAGCATCACCATAGTCACATGATCAAAATTCAGACACTTTGCCACACTCATATTTATGACAGTTGCAGTCTCTCAGTTTCATGTTATCACCTCTACTTCTGACCTTCTGACAAGCAAAGTCAATGGGGAAGCCAGATTCTTTTAGTAACAATGTTCCTAACTTAACAACTGCACTGATTCACTTAACAACTGTGGCAAGGAAGGTCATAAAGTGGGGTAAAATTCACTTTAAAAATATCTCACTTAGCAACAGAAATTTTCAGCTCAATTATGGTGATAAGTAGAGGACCACCTGTATAAGAAGCAAACTGTTTTGCTGTATTATTGTTTGTCTGATTTATATGCAAGATACATTCTTGGAATCTTATTATGATGTTTAAATCAATAATCCTAGCTGGATTATTAGTAATATCTGATTTTAAAGTGCTTCTCCTACAATGTACAGTATTATGTGGAACATTAGAATACAACTATTCTATTATTTAGCTTTGTCATGAAAAATGTTTGCTTTGATTTCAGCAATTTGGTTAAATAAAGAATAAATAAAAAAATAAAAAATAAAGAAATATGAGAGGACTAATGGGAAATAAATAATAAATAATAATAAATTTTTAATTTTTATACCGCCCCTCTCCCGAAGGACTCGGGGCGGTGTACAGCCAATAA
>JANHFN010004647.1:57518-75371 GCA_032468175.1 Toxicocalamus goodenoughensis
ATAGGATTGATGGCTTTTCATAGCATCTTGTCTTTTGCTTGCCCAAGTAATATGTTTTCAAATTTGGGGGGAAATGCTGCCCTTGTAGAAATTTTTTGTTTGCATCCCGCTTTTGTTATTTTTACAAATAACTCAAGGCAGCAAATGTATCCAATACATCTTCCACCTCCTAATTTCCCCATAACGACAACCCTCTGAGGTGGGTTGGGCTGAGACAATGTGACTGGGCCAAATCACTCATCTGGCTTTCATGGCTAAGGTGAGACTTGAACTCACAGTCCCCTGCTTTCTAGCTTAGTGTCTAGACCAGAGTGGCTGTACTTGAAATTACATGAAATATTGTCCTAGATTTTACATCTTCTTCCACACACTCCCGGCTTAGATTATTATTTCGAGATGAATTAATCATTGTATAACTGTCTTGCTGCATCCATCAGTTTCCTAAAAGATATCCTTTTTGTCCAAAGGGCAGACTGGACCATTTTAGTTGTTGATACCTAAGTATGTGTAAGTCTTATGATTCAGATGTTGCTCCCCAAACAGGACAATGCAGAAAACAAAAACTCAGGTGGCTTGTTTTGCAAAATAGGTATAGAGATGGATAGCTTGATCGGTTTTATTTTTCTACAGCCTCCTTTGGATCCATTGTGGTATAAAAAAGTACTTATAGTCTATTTTGTACTCTCTGTTCCTGTAACCAGAATATTTTTTCCTCCTCTGTGTTCCAATGCCTCAAGGCATTTCCAAATGTTTTCTCTGGTGGGAAGGCTACTTGATGGGTATTTGGGTAAGAATGTGAAGGAAAATAATGGTGCTGGGTGATTGCAATTTAACAGGAGATTGACTTAGCTGACACACTACAATGAAGTCTTTTTGTGCTTATTAGGATTTCAATGGTCTGTAGTAGAAAACAAGAGTGGTAATCAATTTATAATTATACAAAGCATTGGGTAGCAAGAATTGGATAGTGCATTCTGCAGAACATATCAACATTCTGAGGTTTATTGCAATTCTGCTAATATACTTCATTGCAAATAAGTTTTGGGGACATAGGCGGTGTTCCATGGAAACTTGAAAGAAAAATAAAATTGCAAGTAGGTAATTTCTATGTTTCATGCTGGGTTGTCTCTAAGTTAAAATAGTTTTCTCTGTGAAGAGATGAAATTTGTGTGGGCAATCTCTGTCAAAGTACAGCTGGAAGCAAAAGAAAATTCAAGGCAAATTTTAGAAGTCTATTACTCATAAACTTAAGCATTCTGCAATCATTCTGCAACTTGACAGGAATATGATGTAGTTTCTATTCAGAATCTGCAGTTGCTGATATGGCCTCAGTTGTGGGTGGCTAGAAGGATTCCTTCTATTTTAAAAACCTGGGCAAATTCATGTTTCTCGCACTCCATGAAAATATGCAAAGGGTAAGTGATATGGTTTGGTCTGCTGTTAAATATATCAATGTGTATATTTGCCTGCAAGCTGGTATCTTAAAGTTGACCAATTCTGCTGGCTTAAAGGGGAAATACAAATATCAGTTAGATTAAAGTGCAATAATAAGCTCAGGACCATGGCATGAGAACATATGTCATAGAATGGTGGTAGTTCCTTGATTAAGGTATTGTTTTCTGCTTTGTCCTATGCTAATCCCTGTTTATGCTATGACACTGAATGAAGCCATAATTTGATCATCATCATGATCATCATCATCTCTTTTCAGGTCTTTGATTTTCTAGAGGCACTGTAATGCAATGGGGGGGGGGCACATTGCATTCTTTTCAGTATGTATTCTCCATTGTGTGCCTGCTTAGTCCTTTGTAATCCCTTTCTCTCCAAACAATGTAAATCCAGATATTAATTCCATTCTTACCAATTATCCCGACACTGCCAGAGTGAGCATTCCAAAGGGTGGCGGAGTGAGGAAATGGAAAGCAGAGTCATGGTCATATGATTTCCCACTTAGCAACCCTTTTAATAACAGCTGCAGGAAACCATTGTGATTGCTAAACAAAGACCACTTGTACTTTATTTAATTGCATCTTTCTCTGTTCTGGGGCACTAGAAAAGCTTAAAATGTTGCTATTTCTGTTTCATTATCAACAGTTCTACAAACTGTTGGTTTGCTTGGCTTTAAGAAATAGAGGGGCTTAGTGATATTATTTGCTTCATTCCTAGGTCAATGTGCAATTATTTAAACTTGAATGGCAACAAAAAAAAATTCCTTGAAATTCCTGTTTCACCTCCAGTTTGCTATGGGCTACGCAAGGAAGATTAAGTGCCTGAAATTAAATCTAACTGCCAAGTAAGAGCTTTCCATGTGCAGCTAAGAGAAATTAGACTTACTCAGCTCAGTCTTGGCATGCCACTGTGAATTCAAAATTTATGATTAAAATCTGCACAACTTTCCATCGTAGTTTGCTTTTCTGTGCTGAAATTCTGTTTACTAATGGTTATAGTTAAAAAGCAGAAAGTTCACTTTTTTCCTCAGTCCAAAAGTTTTCTCTTCTAAAATCTTTTTTTAAAGTTGGCATCTCCAGTGAACATTAGTATATATGTACTTTGTCAGATGCTTTTGGTCTGACGCTGGATTCTTCCACATCATATGTTGTGTTCCTTTGAGATAAGTCTTTAACACTTAAATCGGTGGAAAGGTTTACCTCCAAAAGTTAATCATCATTAGAGGGTTGAAACCATCATTTCAAGAAGAGGGTGGACGGCCATTTGTCCAGTATGGTATGAGGTCTCCAGCTTAAGCAGGAGGTAGGACTAGAATATCTCCAAAGTCTCTTCTGTAGGAAGTTAGCACCTACTCCTCTCCTAGAAAAATGAAATATCCTAGGAAATATTAAAAAGGCAGAATATTTCCCCTAAAAAGAATAGAAACTCAGAAGCAGAAGCTCACCCCCACCTTTGTTAATGGATGGGCCATTAAGGCCTAGGCCAGAATATTTTACATAACAAAGATCTCCAGGTAGAGCTATAGGAATTGGCTAAAGCCCTTTCATTACATCATCATCCAGCAAGGCTCAATGAAGCCTGGAACTCAGATGAAGCCATGTGGTCCTGACAAAGCCTAAAAAGTTAGCTAAGACCCCAGCCCCTGGGAATCTGACAGCCAATGGGAAACAATTCTTGTACAGGAACAGGAAACACTAAGGTGGGGCCCAACAGAAGTTATATAAGGGTCTCTCAGCATCTTGGCCCTTCCTTCTCTTTTTTTCACCTTGAAGCATGTGATTGTCCTTTTCACTCTAGAGCTCCAAGCCATGTGATCCTGTCCACCATTAAACCATCTTTCCAAACAACCTCCATGTTTCCAGTGTCTTTTTCCCCACTTGGAACTGAACCCAGAAGGATATTTCTTCCAACACTTCCAACTCTATTATTCTATATGTTAACAATTTGGTGCCTTAGCAAATGAAGGGAAATTCTGTTTTTCATATGACTTTTATTTTGGAAGTTTTCAATCACAATGTGAACTTGAGGGGAAAAAAAGATGATTCTTCAGCAATTTTATCCCAAAGGGAGATTCAGAAGGTTGTCCATGGGTCTACTGTCATAGCTTAGTCTTGAAATGCTTTCACAGCCTGAAGCCAAGGGTTCATTAGCAACTGATTATATGACTTTCAGTTTGGAAAAGTTCAGCTGGAATTGCCATCTGGAATCACATTTACTGTAGATACATACCTGCACATTGCATACAATATAAATTAAAGATACACATGATGATGAAAGATGGACACATAAGGAAAGCCTTATACCTTGAAAGACCACAAAGAAAGCTCCGAAAAGTAGTGATTTATTACAGAACTTAAACAAGTTCAGAACTTACATTCAGAGGAATTGTACAATACATTACAGATATTACTAAATTAGGGGCATTCGAATTGTACATAAAATGTACTAACCTTGAAAAATGCAACAATGCAGCTAAATTTGGTGAAAATAACACTAGTATTTGAGAGAACATTTGGCTAGAAAACTCTATAGAGTTTTGAAAACTAAAGAGTTATAGAAAAGAGAATTGCACTGCCAAGAAATTTTGGAAAAGAGATGAAAAAAAGAAAGCCTGGGAGTAACCTACACACAGAATGGAGAAAGAACAAAGGGAAAAAACAGAATAAATATCAAATGTTAGCCTCAGAAAAAATTGCAAATGTTTTGTTCATTGCAGAAATTTAAGAAAAAGTCATGGTTAAGTTTATTTAATTTGCCAATTAAGAAAAAAAAACCTTACTTCCAAATATACCTTGTTCTTGTTTGCTCATCTGGATCCAACCAAAGCTTTCTTGTTTCTGCTGATGAAAAAGGAAGAGCAAAAGGGGAGCTGCTTATAAAGCAGCAAATCTGAAGTTTACCTCTTGAATTAGGGTTATCAGATGTCCTAAAACAGGAGGATATGTCCTTAAATCATCTCTTCCTTTTTGTCCTCTTATCCTCTGCCTGGTAGACTTGGCCTCAGCATTGAATATTGTCCAACATTTGGGTGTCTTTTTAAAATGTTTTTATTTTGGAAGGTTTCCACAACAGCGGTTGTTGAAACTTTTATGTATTGTGATCTTGTAAACTGTCTGCTTCTGCCCCCCATCAGTTATCAGCCTTGACAGCTTAGATTTATGTTATTTGATTTATTCCCTGATTCCAGCAATTGGCTTCAACCCAGCCCTTCCAATCACTGTCGTTTGTACATCATATGACTCGTCAGAACTGGTTCAGTGTCTGCTGCTCTTCAGAGCTATCGTTTCTATAGAACTGGGCCAAACCGGTAGCATCCCACCCGTTTTTCAGTATTCCTGCACCAAAATACCCTCCATTCATCTTGAGTCAGCTGTAAGCTGTAGTGGACTAAGTCTTGTTATCACTGTTGCTATTCTTATCCTGCATTTATTTCTGTTCTGGCTTTTTGCCACATTGGGGTGTTCTGTTTTTACAGGTGCAAAGAGTCTTATTCAAGGTTAAAACATTCTGGTTTTATTTACCATCAAGTGACATCATTGCCTGGCAGGATGCTATCCATCAATGATGTGAGATGGGGTGGAGATGGGACTTGGAGATAGATAGATGGCTGATCCATCTCTCCTTCTCTGCTGCATGCTGTAAAATCTGACAAAATCTTTTAACCCGAAAACCAAGCAGATTCCTTTAGCTTGTGGCACAATTGTTGGTACAATGCTACAAGTAATTGCCACAGTCTTGAGTTTTCTGGTTTTTCCAACTACACTGGTGAGGTGGGTGAGCTTTGCAGTAGAAGTCTGCTTGGCTTCTTGCAAAAACTGAGTTGCCTATATATTTAACAATAATTAATCCATAGAATTCTGAACCTTCATGAACTTACTGGATTGTGAAGTATAGTCTCATCTAGTAGATACCGTAGGTTCATAATAAGAAATGAGGTCCCTTAAATCAGGGGTCCCCAACTCCTGGATGCCATGGACCATTCAGGACTGGGCCCCAGAGGTGGTGGGTAAGCACATGTGCACGCATGCATCTTCACTTGCATATGCAGTGGGCAGGCGCACAGCTTCATTTGTGAGACAGGTGAGCATGCATGCACACAACTTGCACAAATGGAGCTGTGTGTGTACGCGCTTGCTGGCCACTCACACAGAACCATCTGCCCCTCCCCCACCAGTCCATAAAGCTGGAAAATTTGAAGACTGCTACCTTAAATACTCTGGCCTTACATTGTCAATATCTTAGATGATGGCCTATCAGCAAAAGGGCAAACAGTTCAGATCTTTTGTATAGGCATCATCTGGTTCCTGTATTTTACTGCAGGTAATCGTTGGACTAACACATTTACACTAATTGAAACTTTCAGACACTTTGCAAAAGTAGATTCTCTAGATCATATTTCATTTGCCATGATGGCTGACCTGGGTTAGTAACAAATTGAAACTCATCAAGAATTGGAGTGCCTCCAGGTTCCTGACTTTACATAATTAATGACTTGATATTCCTATAAATACACCGTCCTCTTATTGAAAAGCCCTAACCCCTTTTCTTTCAACTACTCTCGTTGCTACTTCTGCAACCTTCTGGCTTTCATTTTTAGGGAGAAGCAAACTGATCTATCAGCTGTATTTGAGATGTGGATTGTGGCTGCACTTTGGGCTTTGATAAATGTAGGAAGAAATCGATGAAATAATTAGAATCCTGCTCAACTTTATTTTTATTACTTCATTTGTTTATCTCTTCAATAAGTCTATTATGAGCTAACATACATGCTATACAATAATATGGCAGGCATTGAAAATGCCAACATAATACCTCTTCCCCTTGTTATGTCATCAACCTCACTATGTTCCTTTTTATCTCACAACATTGTTGCATTGAGCAAAGAGATATTGCAGCAATTCATCGTGACATGAATTATATTTGGCACTTCAGAAAAGAATTGAAGAAATGGTTCAATTTACAACCATTGGTTCAGCTACCAAGTTACAACAGCGCTCAATCTTTGAACCTATGATCATGGCTGTATTTCTGCAGTCATGAGATCAAAATTTGAGCACTTGGTGACATATCTACAGCTTACAGTGTCCAGGAATTACATGGACACCATTTATGACATTCAGCTGCCAACTCCTGACAAGCAAAGTCAATGGGGGAAGCCAGATTCATTTAACAGCTACAGTAAAAAGGTAATAAAATCGGGCACGATTCTCTTAAAGACCACCTGCCTTGGCTACAGAATTTCCTTATAATTGTAGTTGTTAGTTGAGGAATATGTGTTCCAGTTTGGTTCTTTCACACCATTCCCTTCATTCTTTTGTAATGCTAATACATTTATAGTGGCTCCTTATATAGTTATTATGTTGTATTGCTTGTGCAGAATTTTATTTTTGTAAAAGATTTACAAAAGAATTAGACATAACCAATACACATGGATGGATTGTATTTTACCACTTAATTTTTAGCCCTGCAGTTGCAGTTTCTAAAAGCTCAGGGTAAAATGGATATATCTGATCGAATTGTAAGAGAACATGGTGCTACAAGAATGTTGTGATATATAGACATTTTTTCCTGCAAAGTTACCTTGGTGATTAATTGGAACTTGGAGTTTTTATTTGCAAATCCTTGAGTATTGGTATCTCATAAATCAGACTGAGCTCTTTTCCAAACTCTAAGCAAGCTCTGATACTTCATGGACATCAGCAACAATCAATCTGGGTTTATATGCAAGCCTTATTGCATCGTATAAATGTGATATCCACTCTGTCTCTCTCTCTTTCTGTCTCTCTCCCTCTCCGTCTTCCTCTCCCTCTCTTTCTCTCTCTTTCCCTCTCTCTCTGGTATCACATAACAGAAGAGCAATCTGAAGTTTTTCACACCACTAATCTAGTATGATAGTGTCAAATATGTCCTTGAGCTTTCCTTTATGAATCCCAGTGCTTTGAATTAATGGCTGTTACCTCTTTATTGCTTGATTTTTTCTTTCTTTCTATCAAAGTGCATAATTTGCACTTGGTACTTGAAGTGATGAAAAGTAATGATTGCAGGTATAAAGTCTTTTCTGAACGTGTGGGCATTTCAGATATATACAGTTATGTATTTTATTTCATTTCATAGATATGTAACGATGTTCATTCTTTCCTGATTGCTAACCCTGAGACATGCTACTTTCCCTATTAGTATCGATTTCTTTATCTATTAGGTCTAGAGGGGATTTAAAGAATGATGGAACTCAGCAATTCAGGATCCATATCACTCATGAGAAAGGAGAATGGTCGGAAATAAAATGTACAAGGTTTTATAAAGTAAGGGTAAATTATTGTTAGGTTGTAAAAATGAGAAATTATAGTTTTTACTTTTGGTGGCTGCATCTAAAAATGGAATTCAAATTAGACAGGTTCTTTTGGTAACCAAAACAGACTTTTTCTTAATGCCACCCTAATCTAGCATTGATTAATTTAGTAAATGTGATAAATCTGAAAATCTGTGGGTTAAGTTACAACTTACTAACAGCTCATTAATTGATACACATTTTGAACCATGTGGATTTTTAGGCTTCAAAGTTTACAGCAGATTAAATAGAAGCAGGCTAAAAAGTTGTCAGTTGTCAGCAATTGCTTTCGCCTTAGTTTCTCAAAGCTATACATTATGCAATCCAATCATATTTTATCAGAAAGCCTGTTATTTCCTGGTCAACGTAGTCAGACAGACTATATTTTTCTAGAAGTGTGATCTTTTCTTTATGGAGAACATTATATCATTACACTTGTACCTGGTTTTCCGTCCCCCCAAGTTGATGCACAGAATCCATTAAGGATATTATGTCTACTGTAAGATGTGATGATTGCATTGATGAGGATGTGATTTTGGAAGAGCCAGCACAATTTAATTGTTGTAGCCTTCTCTAGAATTAACTAGTAGGACAAACTTGTCAGCTTGTCCATCAAATTTCCCTAACCCAGCACTTCGAAGGCATTTTGTACTTCAGGCCCTAAGACTCAGAGCCACCAAGGGAGGGGTTGAACCATAGCCATATGGTAGGAAGATGGATGGCCTGAATTAGAAAACCCCTGCTTAACTCGGTTTCATTTATTTAAGGCTAGAAAATGATGAACTGCAGCGTGATGCAAAATCAGTTTGTATCCCATTGCCTGCTGCAAGGGCTTGTCTTGTGTGCCAATCCAATTGCTTATCTCTCAGATGCCGGTGCAAATGGATTAGACAGCAGGCAGATGCTGTCCCCCCCACCCCCAAAGCAACAAGATAAGCTCTATTGTCAGCTAAACTTTTCTAGAGATAGCCGAGTTTCTGCTCAGGGAACAACACAGGGGTATAAATTTCTGAATAGTTCATTGATCTTAATAAGCTACCCTCATATCCTAGCCTTGCTTATATGCCAATATGCTCTTGAGAGTCCTCACTATTCTGCCATTTTGGAAGAATAGCTGTAGGCTTTCTATTTCTTTAAGAGGGGCGGTTGCTTAAAAAAACAATCACATCCCTGTGCATGGACACATTTGCTTTGTTCTCCAATTCTATTCAGATATCACAGATGGTATCCAGATAGTTGAGTTTCCCTCCCAATTTGGAAATATTTCAGTAATTCCGCATCAAGTTGGCATTGATTTATTGTTTTCCCCATCAAGAACAGTGCTCCAGAGGAGCCAGAACAAACATCATTTGCTGCTCAAGGCTGGAGGGAAAATGTTTAACCCCTCTTTTCTGTTGATTCAACGAGCAGAACACAGAAATACTGTACTTGAAGTTGGTCTGATAGGAAAAAATGCATGAATTACAGCTGTATTTCAGTTGACTGTTCACACGTACATCAGTACGCTTCATATACCATAATGTGAACATTGTGCATACAATATGCATACAAGATTGATACATAACACTGTCAGCTGTTAAGGAAGCTTTACAAAAACTATTCACTCAAATCTTCCCCTGAATTTTTTGTTGTTCAGTTTTTATTTTTGCTGTAAAGTATACAATGCTATGTGATTTTAATATTTTAATATTTAATTGTTGTCTTTTGTTTGGTTTTATTTTTATTTATTTATTTAGCATATGGTAAATACATGGACTTAGAGTGGTTCAAATGTTAATGTCCAGTCCACCCAGCCATTCAAGGACAGGATGGGGCTATGTTGAAAAAAATCAGACATTGGGTCGGTGTAAGCTCTTGATGGACATTTGGACACAATGTGATGGATATTTTGTTGAGGAGCACCACAGTCACATTGAGGGGTACAGACAAGATGTTCTGCCCCAAGCCTTGTTCAAATTAAACAAACACAAACTGTGTATAAAAGCAAACCTTTTTTAATGCGGTGCTGGAAATTCAGTGCATTCCCAGCCAAGAGACATTTAAACCTAATTGTCCGATATCAAAAGCAAGCCCTTTCAAGGTTGCAAAAGGCTGCCAAGAACTGAAGACTGATTACTCATTAAATATCCACCGACAGAAGTTTCAAAACCAACCCGGAGTAAGCAGGGCTTCAACAAGGACTCTGAGTCTAAAGAACTTCTTTGCTTCCTGCAAAGAAGCCAACCCCGAAGGCTGGCTTTTATCCCTTATGGGATGGGCCATAACCTTCCAGCCTTACTCTGAGTTGCCCTTGCTGCTTCAGCTGCTCTTTCCTGCTCTTTCCTTCGAGCAGCCCCTTGGAGTCTGGCAGCAGCAAGGCAGAGGGCCCAGGGGAGCCTGTTCCCAGTGCACGCGTGCGCAGAGCTGCTAGAAAGTGATAACAGCTGAAACAAAAGGGGCAACTTTGGAGTAAGGCTGGGAGGTGATTGCCTCTCCCACAGGCAAAGATGATGAAACCTTTGCAGGAAGCAAAATCATTCATTTGGTTCAGATTCATTCTTGAAGTTCTTCGTACTTTGGTTGATTTTTTTTGTCTAGTTCATTTGACACTTTTGTTATTGGCAGCACTTCACAGGGAAGAAAGGTGGATGCTTATCTTGAGGGACTGTTTGACATTCATTACCAGCTGGGAATGAAAATAATTCCCAGCATTGCATTAAAACAACACTTGTTTTTAAAATAAGCGTGTGCGTAATTACAGTCTCGGAAGCCTTGGTCAGCCTTGGTGTTCCAACTAGCCAGATTGGCCTTTGGCAGGGCAACTGGAAAACACTTGTTTTTTGGTACATCAATAAATGTTGCCGAACACACTCGTGAAATTATTCTCTCCTTATCAATATTCCCAGGACTTAATTTCCCAGGTCATCAGTAAGATTAGCTCTCTATTTTATCTTTCTATCACATTCAATATTTATCAGCCACAACACCCAAAAGCCATGTCCAAGCAAAAGGACAAATGCCTAATTTCAAATGTGTTATCCCTATTACGTAGCAAGGTATACATTTATGAAGACATTGGGCTGATTATTATTGTTGTCCTGTATCATGGCGCTCTGCCTTGCTTATAGACTTTTCTTGTCACCCTGGCTAAGGACAAACATTTCTGATTCACATTGACTGATTCACATTTACAGATGTTCAGGCAATTCAGAGCAGACCTTTGATAATGAGCACGTTCCCAAAATCTGTTCCCTAGAATTGTTTATCTTCGTAAATTGCATCTGTTCTCGTCGTTTTTTCAAAGGACAGTGGACCAAATTTTGCAGTCTGCCTGGTGTTGCCTGTTGCCTAGACAACAACTTGAATATTGAACTGAACAAACATGTATTTGAAGAACTCATCATCATTTCCTTCAGTAACTAGTGTCTGTTGTTTGTACTTCCTTACCAGTCGGTATCTTGTAAGTCTCGTTTCAAATTGGCTTGTATTGCATCTCCATATGGCTTCAAAACCATAATCTGTAAAATGAGTCTCAGCAGAGTAGAAATGCATGTTACTGAAGCAATTAACAAAAACAGAACATAATTGGATTTGAATTTATTCAGAAAATAGACATATCTGATCAAATTTAAATCAGATACATACTAGAATAGAATAACAGAGTTGGAAGGGACGTTGGAGGTCTTCTAGTCCAGCTCCCTGCTTAGGCAGAAAACCCTACCCCACTTCAGGCAAATGGTTATCCAACATCTTTTTAAAAACTTCCAGTGTTGGAGCATTCACAACTTATGGAGGCAAGTTGTCCCACTGATTAATTGTTCTGTCAGGAAATTTCTCCTTAGCTCTAAGTTGCTTCTCTCCTTGATTAGTTTCCATCCGTTGCTTCTGGTCCTGCCCTCAGGTGCATTGGAGAATAGCTTGACTCCCTCTTCTTTGGGTTATTGAGTTATTGGAAGACTGCTATCATGTCTCTCCTAGTCCTTCTTTTCATCAAACTAGACATACCCAGTTCCTGTAACTGTTCTTCATATGTTTTAGCCTCCAGTCCCCTAATCATCTTTATTGCTTTTCTCTGCATTCTTTCTAGAGTCTCAACATGTGTGGTTAAAAACAGTAATTTCAACTTAAATTAATTTAAATGGACTCAGAATGGGCCTTTGGTCAATAAGGCATTAAAGGTATATTCAAGTCACACCAAGAAACTCAATTTTTCACTTATGTTCTCATGGCAAAGGATGTATACTATGTGCCTGACTTGGCTCTTTGCAGTGAGAAAAATGAGACAGATGGTGAGTGAGGAGCTGAAGTTTTAGGGATTATTGACAAATTAAAAGCAACCAACTCACTGAATCCAGATGGCACATACCTAAACATTCTTAAATAATTCATATGGGAAATTGTTTATTCTATGTTTATTCTATTTTAGATATACAAATTATTAAGAACAAATAGTTAGCACAGTGTCTGTTGGGGCTGGAAAGTGGTCAATTTTAAGAAAGGTATTGAGGGTACATTCAAAAGTTACAGGCCAATACAGGGAACTGATCTGGTGTAAAGATATACCAAACTATAAACTGGGAGACTGTGAGTTCTAGTCCCACTGTAGGCATAAAGTGAGCTGGATAACATAGGACCAATTCCTTTCTCAGCCCTAGAAAACGAAGCACATCCAAAAACATGGCCAAGAAAATTGAAGGAACTGTTGTCAGGCGTGAAAGATCAGGTCTACTCATGAAGTTCCCATTAAACTAATTTATTACTAATCCTGCCTGTGTAAAAGAATCTTCTCAATAAATGGTTATAACCTGCTTGGCATTAGATAAGGGTCAAAGGAGGTTCGCTTGTGGCTACATCGGGATTCTTGGCTGATCCCTCTTTTATCTCTGCCACTCCTTCTCCTACGCTTGTCTAAACGGTTGCTAGGAGTCAACATTGATGTAAAGGCACTCCAACACCCCCTTCCCAAAAAACCCACATATACAAATATGGACAAAGAAAATATTTCCTCTCAAGTGTGTTAATTCTTAGGAGTCCTTAACTGAATTAAAATTCTGGCAGGTTCAGAACAGATGAAAGGAAGGCCACTAAATACAATGCATGTTTAAATTAGGAAATTGGTTGCCATCCTGTGTGGTGATGTTCACCCATTAGGATGATTTTAATAGGGTGCCCCTTAGAAAATTTATGGAAGTTGGAGCTTCCAATGACTATGCATCTTAGTGGCAGTAAAATATTTCTTGGATCACAGACAGGGTAGCCTTAGATAATAGCTTCTGGAAGCAACCAGGGAAGAACACCACTGTTTTCCTATCCTGCTGGTGAGATTCTTAAACCAGGTTGCTGGACTGTTAGTCAATTTATTAGTCTATTGGTCAGATTCAGTTGGGGTTTTCTGATATTTAGTTCTAGCAAGGTGTTTTGGAAAACTCTCCATAGAGAACTTGGCAGGAAGAGAACTTGCTGGAATATTGTGTGTAGTGTAGAGCCAGTTTGGCCTAGTGGTTAAGTTGCTGGTCTATAAACCAGGAGACTGTGAGTTCTAGACCTGTCTTAGCCATAAAAGTCAGCTGGGTGATTTTGGGCCAGTTATTTAGTCTCAGCCCACCTCACAGGGTTATTGTTGTGGAGAAATTAGGGTATGTCCTCTGCCTTGAGTTACTTATAAAATAATAAAGGCAGGATAAGAAAAAAAAAATCAAATAAAATATTCCTATATTTTGATAACCTTTCAAACGTTCTTAGGCAGAAAGAAATGCTGCTAAAGCTGCATATCAGGTTTTCTTCTTTAATTACAAAATGTTTGTCTCATCCGTGGGGGTCAGCAGGATGAGCCGGCCATCTGTGTGGTATTTCATTGCTGTCTTCCAGTGTTCTGACCATGATAATGTGGTATGATACGCAACCTGCTTTCCAAAAGAGGCTGTAGTTCATAACACAGCAGGTGCTGCCAAAATATATTGGAGGCCATGGGCAGCCAACCTTGGCTTTGGACAAAATGAATTAACATTGTCTAATGAATTGAAATGCATATCAAAGACCAGATTCAGCAACTAATGCACTTTCTCATTTAATTTAATGTGATGCTTGGCACCTTGGACTCTGTGACTGAATGCATTAGTACAGCAACATTTATTTTATTCTTTTTAATTTTAAATCCTGCATCAGTCCTTGGTTTGATGTATTCAAGGAAATACTGGCTTTTGTAGACAAACGAAAAATCCCACGCAATCTCTAAGAAAACAGGTGGTTTTAGAGAGAAGATGTCTGAAATTAATTTGGATTTTGCAGTCTCCCAGCTAGCTTTTGTTCAGCCTGTTGAACTTCAAGAAAGTGATTGCGTTATGACACTAATTCTGGGATATCTATGTTTAAGATATATATATCTTAAATACCAAGCTCCATTTTCACTGGCAGAGGACTGCAGGAGGCCATTATGACCGAAAATGGAGCTCAGGGAGCTGCACTCTCCCTACCCCAAGCTCCATTTCTGCTGGGAAAGGGCTAGTAAAACAAACTAAAAACAAAAGGAGAATTTTTTTTCCTTTTGCATTTGAGCCTGTAAGAACGGACAGAAAAGGAGATGGGGAAAACAAAAACAGTAGCCTTTCTCCAATTAAATAAGTTGTTTGGCCCTGGCCTCAGCATTTCTACTCTTCAAACCAGAACTGATTCTGTAAACCCAGTTTTATAGAGTATTGTTGCCACTAAGATATGATATTGTCTTCTCAAGATGATTTCAATCTAGAGAATTGACTGCCTTTTATTAAAATAAAACCTGTTTGCCTCAATCTACCTGTTTTTAATGCTGAGATTAATGTTATTCAACCTCTGCTTTGTGTGTCTATGAGTTGGATTGATGTAGTCATTGAATTAATGTATAATTCCTTGTATATTGGGAGCAGGTCATCTCCCCGCAGCGGATTCCCGCTACTATAGCTCCATCACTGCTGATGTCCCCAATGGTATTTAGTCAGAGTTCCCCACAACTGCCAAAACCAAATGAAAGCAGATGGCTGCCAGTCATGAATCAAGAAAGTACTTCTGGTTCAGCAAACCTTCTTCTGCCTCTACAGAACTCAGAAGCAACCATCCCAAAGAGCAACCCACTAACCAAGTTACAGCTACAGGAAACGCTTCTGCATCTGATCCAGGTAGGACATCCTCAACTCGTAGCCACCTATACCTTTTGTTGATTATGATGTTCGTACATATGAGATAAAAGATTCGGAGTGAAAGCAAGCTTTGTTGTTGTGCATCAGTTGTACAATGTCTTACTGCTATTGTTGGATGCTACAATGAAATTACAATGCAGTTATAACGCCATTAATTGTTAATGCAGAAAAATCTTCATATATTGAAATCGATGGTTGGTTTTGGAAAGCCACATATTCCTATTTTGCGTCCTATGAGACTAGCTAGAAAACATCATTTGATTGGTCCATGACTGTCGATGGGCTTTATAAAAGAGAAGTAGAATTGGATTTCTCAGCATTATCCTTAGAGTTTCCATTTGGGTATCCACTGGTACTATGGAAATGCTTACTCATCTAGGTCAGGGCTGTGAAACTCCCGGCTCGTGGCCTGGATGTGTCACACGCTGGCCACGCCCATGCCTGGTTTAGCAAAGGGGAGAAAGTCCCGCTATGTCACGTGATGCCACCGTGATGCCACGAGTTTGACATCCCTGATCTGGGTCATGGTTGTCCCAAGGGTGCTTTTCCAAAAGGCAGTTGGAATTGTTTGCTTTTTTCCCCCCTTGAAAACGATTTGCTTCCCATTCAAGAAGTGAACTCAAAGTGTTTCTTGGATGAGAAGCAAAATGTTTTCAAGGGAAAAAATACCCAACAAAGTCCAGGTGCCTTTTGGAAAAGCACTTTTGGAATAATCAGTACCAACATATTCATGAAGACTTCTCATGATGCATAACTTTCTGTGCAGATAACGTCACATAATAAAATATCATTTAAATAAATAAATGGAAAGCTGGTGTTCCAAAAATAAAACATCATCCTTTAAAATCATGGGCCTTCCTTAAAAAAAAATTAGACTATCTTAGAAAATAAAAACAGTAAGAAAGTTTTAACCTAGAATTATTATATCTCGGCTGCAAAATTTTTGATGATCACTATATGGTGGCAGCAGAGAGTTATATAACATTTTAACCTAAATCTGGATTTTTGCATCCTAGATATGATAGTTATATTACTCCCCAGTGTTTTATTTGAGAACTTATTCACAAATGTTATTATTTTTAAAGGGTATTTATTTATTAAATTTACATGCTGCTGATCTCACTGTCAGGTGACAGGGTAGCTTACAACATGATAAATTAGGGAGAAAAATCACATGGGTTATTTGTCTGATCTTTGTGTGTGTGTGTGTGTGTGTGTGTGTCTGCTCTGGGTGTAACTTTTGCCAAGTTTTTTTTATCATTTGTGAACATATGTAAAAACTTATAACTAAAATATATAAATATTTATTAGATTTATTAGGTTTTAAAATGGAAAAGGAAATAGTTAAAAGTACAATGATTGCATGGGCACAGAATTTTGGATACACTAGAATTAGAGGAATGGGAAAAAATATGGAATATAAATTACCGTGTTTCTCACAAAATAAGGCTGGACCTTATTTTTTTCTGATCCCCGAAAAAACGGCTAGGCCGTCTTTTCAAGGGTGTCTTAATTCCCCCCCCTTGCATCCTCGGGTGGGTGGGCAGCGACAGCTTGGATGTTGACCTTGGCATTGGTGGGGCACTTTGTATCGGGAGACCTTCTGCCACCGTTGCTTTCCCTTCTCCCTTGCTGCCGTGGCGTTTAGAGCAACTCTGCGGCATTTGGCGCAGCCATGTACAGCTAGCCAGGGCTCCTCCCTGCAACCGGAGCCCGGCGGAGACACTCGGTTTCAGGCACGCCTGTCACCGCCTTCCCTTTGCCTTCAAAGGTAAAGCCAATTATTTTAAAAATGATGCCCTACTACAACAAAGCCTCTCCTGCCTGAGAGGGCAGCCCAACCCCACGTGGGGAGGCGAATCTCCCGGGGCCGCAGCACACGATTGGCATACCACAGGAGAAGCACCCAGCCGTCATCCCTGCCTGACACCAGGCGGAGTGCGAAGAGCTTCACCTGGGGCACCAGGGCAGCTGACAGGCGGGCCCTCCTTCCCAGCAGCAGAGCTCTCACCAAGGCAGTGAGTGCCTCCCCGCCGGACCCTCCGCTCATCCCGTCAGGGCTGCTCCAGAACCGTGTGGGCTGGGCAGAGCCAGGAAAGCGAGCCGCAGGTGCGCGCCTGCCTGCCAAGCAAAAAAGCCAGGCCGACCTGAGTTTGGCTTCCTTCCCAAGTCCCTCCAGTGTGAACCCAAAGCTGCCACTGGGAGAGGCTGCCTGAGGCAGTGATAGCGCCCACCCGTCCATGGACAGGGAGGCGAGGTGATGGCAGCGCTGCTTCCATGGCCGTCGGGGAGAGCCCGAAGCCCCCCGTCCTTTCCACCCCTCACCCAGCCCATCCCCTTCCCCATGCATCTCCAAATGCGCCGGCAGATCCAAACGCTGCAGCGAAACAGGCATCAGGCAGAGGCTCTGACTCGGCGGGGCTCAGCTCGGAGGAGGACGCGGAGCAGGCCGTCACCTTGCCTCGCTGTCCACGGATGGGTGGGTGCTATCACTGCCTCAGGTGGCCTCTCCTGGTGGCCCCTTTGGGTTCGGGCTGGAGGGACTTGGGAAGGAAGCTAAGCTTGGGGCCGCCCGGCTCTTTCGCTTGTCAGGTGGGCGCATACCCGTGGCTCGCTTTCCCGGTTCTGCCCAGCCCGCACAGTTCTGGCACGGTCCTGGTGGGAAGAGCGGAGGACCTGGCAGGGAGGCGCTCGCTGCCTTGGCGAGAGCTCTGCCGCCGGGAAGGAGGGCCCACCTGTCAGCTTTGCTGGGCGCCCCAGATGAAGCTCTTCGCGCTCTGCCCAGCGCCAGACAGGGATGGTGGCTGGTTGCTTCTCCCGGGGTGGGCCGATCCTGCGCTGCAGCCCTGGGAGATTCGCCTCCCCACGTGGGGTTGGGCTGCCCTCTCGGGCAGGGGAGGCTTTATTGTAGTAGGGTGTCGTTTC
>JANHFN010004647.1:92308-107766 GCA_032468175.1 Toxicocalamus goodenoughensis
TGTTGCCTGTTACTTCCTTGCCATCTTCTCTCTTTAGTGGACCAACTGTTTCCTTGATTTTTTTTCTTGTTATTTATGTGTTGGAAGAAACTTTTTTTTATCATCTTTGACTTTTGTTGCCAGTCTTTGTTCATTCTGAGCCTTTGCTTAGTGAACACTGTGTGAACATGAGATTAATGTAGATTTGCTCACAAAAGCATCTGTTGTGGATGCTTTTCCTGTAGATATTAACTTTTTGAGTTAAGTCTAGTCAAGAAAAGGTAACTGTTCTGCAGGGAATCCAGAAATGCTAATTTATTAACAGTATCATAGGTATATTCATAAAATATTGAAAACCTATCCAAATTCTTCATTGCCCCCTGTTCAAGGACAAGAAGATAGGACATTCTTGAGTCATTTTCTCATACCTTTATTTCCCCAGCACGGAACAATCCTTCGTCTCTTTCTCAAGGGTACACCTAGAGCGAAGTTGCTAGGCAGTAGACCCATTCTGCCAAAAGAAGGGTAAAAGGTTTTTTGTGCACTGCCTCATCTAACTTCTCTGAGGAGGAAATCAAAGAGATCTTGGGTGCCTGTCTATTCGTCTATGAATAGGGCTCATTTCATTTGAGCCCCTAGCAATATAATTACAGTGAATTTAACTTCCCTTGTAGCTTTAGCACAAACTGCCTATAATTACAGTTTTACAACACTATAGTTTGTTCACATTTTAACAATTTAAAACATAATGCTTTGGTTACAAACCCCTAAACGAGGATGGGGTAGTCTTTTTACTCTCACTCCTTGGGCGGTGATAGTTGGGAAGAGTATCTGCTGTTTGGTAGACCAAGATGAACAAGCATCACTGCCTTTACATGGCTTTTGCTTCATTTTCTTCTATACAGTTACTCCTCAACTTACAACAGTTCATTCAGTGGCTGTTCAAAGTTACAACAGCACTGAAAAAAGTGACTTGTGACCATTTTTCATAATTACGACCGCTGCAGCATCCCCATGCTCACGTGATCAAAAGTCAGATGCTTGGTAACTGATGGTTGCAGTATCCCAGGGTCATGTGATCATGTTCTGCGACCTTCTGACAAGCAAAGACAATGGGGAATCCAGATTCACTTAACAAGACTGTTACTAACTTAACATATGCCATGACTCACTTAACAACTGTGGCAAGAAAAGTTATAAAATGGGGCAAACTCACCTTAACAAATGTTTCACTTAGCAACATAAACACTGGGCTCAATTGTGGTTATAAGTCAAGGACTACCGGCAGGGGTGGGATTCTACCGGTTCTGTCTGGCTCTACAGAACCAGTAGCTCTGAAGACCAGCAGGCAAAGAATCGGTTCTATGTCTGCTGCTGTTTTGGCCCATCCGCCCACCTGGGCTTTTACCTTTCCTTTATTTCCTGCTTTTTCAAGCGCAGCTGCTTTGCGCAGCACAGCTGCGGTTGAAAAAGCAGGAAAAAATGGCTTTTCCAACCGCTGCGCACCTGCACGCAGCGCTGCTCAGCTGTCCGGTCAGCTCAGCAGGTTGTAAATTGCACTTGCATGACGTGCGCATGCCTACGCGACGCAGAACAACAGAACCGGTAGTTATACCGGTCGGATCCCATCCCTGACTACCAGTATTATATTCCTGTAATATTTCATTCAATTTCCTCTTGCATGTATTGAGCAATCTCTCATCCTGAAGAATTGAACAGTTATTTATACGTGGAACTTTGTAGCAGTGTGTCTCAAGTACAATGGAACTGCCGATTGTGACCGTAATATGTTCCAGGACTAAAGTCACAGTCCAATTTGGTCATGATCAGAAGCACAACCGACTGTGCATGCACAGCTTCTTTGGAAGTGTTTGCGACCCAAGATTCCACTGTACAGGTACTCATGAACCATCCTTGGGTCATGGAGAGTAATAGCAGGCAGGCACTCATGCTGAACCATAGGTGGCAAAGGAGAGAGAGAGAGACTCACCAAACTGTTCCTGGTCTCCAGGTGGATATGTGGCTATTGAATACTTCAACATTAGTTACTGATATTATCTGCTGGCTCTGGGCATTGCTTGATACTAATAGCTAGTCATTTCATGTACCTAACTGGGATCTATTTATAACCTTCTTTCCCCAATTTATCAATATTAATTTGCTAACTTGCTAACTTGGTTTGTGGTAATCCGCTTATGAGATGGAATTGGAATGGAAAGTTAATTTATTACAATCTGACTTTGAGTCAGTCATTCTTTCTCAATGCCACTAACCTCACAGGGTTGTTGGGAAAATAAGAGGAAAGAATATATTAGATATCTTTATTAGAAATATATGTTGCCTTGAGTTATTGATAAAAACAATAAAGGTGGATTTTTTTTTTTAAAAAGTGTGATTCTAGTTCCTAGGTTGACAGGAAACTGGGAACATGTTACTTGTTAGCACAACCAATGTAGTGGTAGGATTCAAAAATTTATACTACCTGTTCTGTGGCTGTGGCTTGATGGGAATGGCAGGGGAAGGATATTGTAAAATCTCCATTCCCTCCCCACCCCTGGGGGAAAGTTATTGCAAAATCCCATTCCCTCCCACCCCGCTAACCTGCTTTCCAGCTCCATTCTCCTGTTCAGGACAACAAAAGAAGACCCAGCCAATCAGCTGGGACTCAGGAGTCAGAGAATAGATGGGGGCGGGGCCAGTCAGAGGTAGTATTTCCCGGTTCTCTGAACAACTCAAAATTTCTGCTACTGATTCTCCAGAACTGGTTAGAACCTGCTGAATACTACCTCTGAGACAATGATGATTGAAGGTACACAGAAATCTTATTAGTGATTAGTGCAGTTTCTTAGCCTGATTAGGTTTGAAATGTATAATTAAACCATGTTGTATAAGGTGATACCAGAAGTCATGCTGAGCACTCTGCTATTGAAACTATTGATAAAAAATATTTTGTATCAGCTCCACAATAAAGATGCATATTCAGCCACAAATGATGTTTTCTATGATTGTCAAACTTTTATCAAGCTGTGATGTTATGTGTTATTTTACCTTAATTGTAGGATTTGGACATAATGCTTAATCTTGGTTGTGAATAACAAAACAAGGTAAACATCAGGTACAGAAATGGTTTTATTTGGTTCCGATTTCATACTAAAATAGTTCATTTAAGCAGAATCTACTAAACAAATTGTATTCAATTGAGCTCACACAGCTGTGGTAGAATTGTTTCAGTATGCTGAACTGAGACTTTGACTGGGTTCAGTATGCTGAAGTATGTTGTGTCAGTAAATGGTGAATCATGAATGTTTACCTAGCTTCAGAATCAGACAACTTGTCACAGCCAACTCACTGTGGCCAACTCATCATGGTCAACTCGCCACGGCCAACTTGCCGCAGCCAGGTCACTAGCTGCGGGACAATTTTATAATTCTATTCAATTATTTAAAATAAATTTAAAAATATTTTAATGTTTGCTATTCACATTTCATTCTGTTCCTCCTTTTGCATCCTTTCTTTAACAATTCTATTCCATTATTTCTTTGATATTAGTGTAACTCTTGTCCCATAGCAAGTTGTCTTGCAGCGAGTAGGCTGTGGTGAGTTGTCCTGCACTGAGGTGGACATGGCAACTTAGCTGTGGCAAGTTGGCTGTGGTGAATTGGACATGGCAAATTGTCATAGACCTAAAGGTCTAGCTCTAGTTGATTTTCAAAGTCAGAGTTAAACATATTATCTTATTTGCAGAATACAAATACAATTTGAATTTAGATGGTTGGATATGCAGAGAAACAGTAGATATGTTTAAAAAAATCAAACTATCCATGGACTTTCCAGTTATATCTGCGTGTTCAGTAAGATAATATTGTGTATATTATACAATCTCTGTTTATTTTTAATTGCATCTTCATTGAAATCATTGGTCAATGTTACTTCTATGGTATACCACCTTTAAACAACTGCTCTCACGCAGTTGCTTTGCTATAACCAGGCAATGATCAGTTTAAGGTATGTTGATTTGAATATGTCACTTTAAATGAATGGGCAATGCTGTGGTCCATTCTAACAATAAACTCCATTGGAAATGTGGAAGAAAAATACTATAAAAGCCAGGAAATTAAGTGATAATTAAATCCTGAAGGTAGATAGGGGTAGTTAAAGCAATCAGAGGCTTTCAAATTTTTTCCCCTTAATTGATAATCACAAAACACAGTTCGCATTAAAGTCTACCAGTTCATTCTAGAATAATTGCTCTTAGTAATAAACTTTGATTCTCACAGAATCAAAGTATGTCTCAGAATAGGAATTGGTTACTATTCATTCTTGTTACTTGAAATTTTGAAGGATTAATCCTAGATCCCAAGTGGATATGTCAAGCAGACTCCTGCCTGCAAGGTTTCCTACAGTTTCTGCAGTAGTTTAAACATACATAAATTGAATGGCTGCATGAAAACCAACCAATGTGAGATACCCCATGTAAGGAGCTTGGAACAATCTAGCTGGTACCCAAAAACAGGAAGTGGGAACAGGGAGTAAAGACCTTGGGGAAAAGAGATTTGAAGACTTCTATTGTTCTTGCCTATAATTCTAAATGGTTCTGTTATAGTCATGTGAGATTTGTGGAAAATACAGTACCAGAAGCAGGCAATTATTTTTCTTGTCTAATCCTTTTTGTTTGGAAGGGGTAGAAGGAGAAGTATATTAAATTCAAAGTTGTTTCACTTTCTGGTAAATATATTATTTCTAGTGGTATACAGGAGAGAAATAGATGCTCGCATACTTCTTCTGGCAATTGATGACAAATTTGTTTCTGTTTTCAGAATGATGGCTATGGGGAGCGTAGCTGTGAGCTTTCTGCCTGATTTGAAATTTCTCATGCCTTTAAAGCCTCCTGTATTGCTAGAAAATCCACTTGTGACGCTCAGAACACCTTTTGAGAGTCTTCCAGCTCAGAATAAGTAGAAATTGCAGTGGGAAGGGGAAAAGAGGATTAATTCCTTTGTGCTTGCACATAGACATATATAATTTTGAATTTCTAGTCATTCAAACTATTCCACTTATAAAATTTAAGGAGTCTTTTTCTGAGTTAATTAGCCTAGTTAAACTGGTATCTTTGATTTCTAACAAGTGCAACCCAGTTGAAACTTCAGTTGTATATGGATCTTCTTATTGGAAGGAGTGCAGTAGCCTAGCAGTTCGAAAACATGCAGATGCAAGTAGATAAATAGGTACCACTTTGGTAGGAAAGCAACAGCATTCTGTGGACCTTTGTGTACAGTCATGCTGGCCACATGATCAAGGGAGCATCTTCAGACAACTCTCGTTCTCTCGGCTAGGAAATGGAGGTGAGCAACCCCCCCCCTCCCCTATAGTTGAACATGACTGGACAGGAAACCTTTTCAGTAGGAATAATTTTGTGAGCATTTTTTTCTTCATTCTGCCAGGACTATCTATTCTATGAGCTTTAAAGACTGAATGCAATACTGTCACCTTTAAAATATCATAAAAACATAAAATATCATAAAAACATTAATGTCAATAATTTTGCCCAACCTGGCAAAGTTATTGCTGGCTAGAATTTATAAGAATTGAAGTCCAGCTTATTTGGGAGACACCTAATTGGAAAAGGTTGTGTTCAAACCTGGGAGGGGGGGGAATAGGATATTTTGATGTTTGTAGGATGGCATCTAAGGTCAAGTTTTGTTTCTGTCTTCTATTTCTGCTGATAGCAGCTGTTCAGTGCCAAAAACATTTGGAGGTAGAGCTGGCTTTTCATATTCCTGATGCTTTCTGACAGTTTGTATGTGGGACACATACGCCATATTTCAATTAGCCAGCCCATCTGCGGTGTCAGTCCTCGAGAAGATTGCTTTAGCATTTTGCCATATATTTCAGAAGCACAATTCATTTCAGGCCTATTATGCCAAAGTGATGATGTCATAAGCTTGCCGAACGCTCCCCAGGTGACAAGAGAGGTGTCTGGATGTGAAAAATATCCAGATATGAGGACCCTTCATGGAGATCACGATGCTCTGGGGTAGAGAAGATAAACATTGAAAAGACAGCACTCCATTTTAAGGGGCAAGACAGCAGGAGTTGCACTGTTTCTGCTGCTACATTTATAAATATGACATTTTAGGAAGCTTAACAAACCTGAAGAGCAAGAGAAATATGTCATTGTTTGTATGGTAATGAAATACGTCCTTCCTTTCTGAAGAATGTATGAAATAAAGACAAAATAATTCACAGAAAGGGAAGGAACAATTGTTAATGTTTCTTTTGAACACTCTGCCTGCACTGAGTTTCAAACGAGCTTGTTATATTTTACTCTAATTCAGTGTATCTCAGCCTTAGCAATTTTAAGCTGTGTGGACTTCAACTCCCAGAATTCAGCTTAAATTTGCCAAAGTTGAGAAACGCTGTTCTAATCTGTTGCTAAACTCAGCCATTGTTATGGTTATGGATATATTTGTACAACCCACAGAGCTAAGAAATGGCTGAATACATTTTGATCTGGCATACAGTGCAGATCTATGCTCTTTGGTCAGTTTGTGTTGGGTAAAATTGGGTTCAATAAATCATGAGCAAATCATAATAACACTACCAGTGTCTTTACAGTGTAATTCTACCAAACTCCAACTTTTCTTTGGATTATTTAGAATGTATTGGTGCTTTCCTTTTCTTTATTTTTTAAAGGTATGAAATGTGTTTATGTATATACAGCCACACGTACACACCTTGTTTCCTTATAGGGGGTCAAAAATTGTGTAAAGAGCATCTAAACAATTGTTTAAGTCATTTTCTATACCAAGCACCATATTCCAAATATTTACAAAAGCCCAATTAATTGCATGGATTCTAGAACATGACTGGCATATGGCCGTATGTTTGGCATTCAAGATGACTTGTGAAAATTGCCTTAAAACAGAAACAGTGTTTAAATGAAAGTGAACTAAAGGTAGCTTCTGATCTAAGATTATGATAATACAGGAATTCTGACAGAACTTCCCCTCCCCCCAAATTTTCACCTTATATAGGTAGTCCTCAACTTATGACTATGCTTGTACAATTGAGCCCAAAATTTCTATTGTTATGTAAGACACTTATTAAGTGAGTTTTGCTCCATTTTCTTGCCTCGGTTATTAAGTTGATTCTGTAATAACCCAGTTGTTAAGTGAATCTGGCTTCCCCATTGCCTTTGCTTGTAAGAAGGTTACAAAAAGTGATCACGGGACCTTGGAACATAGCCACCATCATAAATATGAACCAGTTTCCAAGCATCTGAATTTTGATCACATGACCATGGAGATACTGCAAAGGTCACAACTGTGAAAAACGGTCATAAGTCACTTTTTTCAGTGCTACTATAACTTGGAACTGTCACTAAACGAACTGTTGTAAGTCAAGGACTGCCTGTATATTGGTGATTCAAAACAATGAACATCTAGCTTTCTTTCCCCCATACTTTTGACAAGGGAGAGAATTAGCCTCCTATGTCTAAGAATGTGAGTGGATTCCCATATCTGCACATCAGTATGAGAATCTGTTCTTACATGAACGTATAATTGCATGCACATGCTTGTACAGAAGATCACTCTTGTTTTTTTCTAAACAATTGAACTCTTGTTGCACTAATACCAGCAGATATAATTTCACCCAAACTTCATCTGTTGGTAGCAGCTTCGTTGAGTTTTTGTAATTTCACATTTATGTTGTTGGTAATAATTTCTAACTACCTTGTTTTTGTCACCCTTTTTTAATTCCCCTTGATTTTTCAAAGCATTGGGGCCTTTTTCCAATGAATCCTGTCTTAAGAGTTTCTTAAACAGCAAACAAGACAAAATCATATGTTTCACCAGCCTAACATTCCACTAGATACAAATTTCTCTAAGGGACTTGTCTATTCCATTTGCCAGGGTTCCAGGTAATACATCCATAGCAAACAGAACTCCGAGGTAGGTAGATTCCTCAAAGAATAGTTTTATTGAATATATCATATTGGCACAGGCTGGTAAAAACCAACTCTGAATGTTCCCGTGGTTTTCAATTAATTAAAAATAAAAGATTTTTCCCTTCCCCAAATGATCAGTCTCATGGTCTAATCGAGGGGCTGTCCGGTTGCTTGGTACTTAACTCCTCCTCTCTCTGGCCACCTGTGGGAATGTCCTTGGTTCCCAGGAGAAAATTAGCTACAAAACCGCAGCTATCTCTATTCCCCCACTCCCTATCCCTCAGCTCTAGTGTGGCAACACTGAAGTCTCAAAATGGCCAAGTCTCAGGACAACTTCAGGGGTTGACACTATTTTTCCTGGGCTTTTCCAGGAGTTGCCCATTACTCTATATCTTGGGTGGGAATAGCTGCCAGGCAATGGTGGCAGAAATGGTCAAGTGAGCATGCTGTCTTTACCCACAGCTACTGAAAGCTAAAGAGCATCATTATCTCTTCCCACTGGGTCACTACCCTCTGGGTCTCCTCCCTAACAGCCTACCATGTGCAGCATGGACTCCTTTCTGCCTGTCTTTCCCAGGACACAGAGTTCTGCAGGTGTTATGTTCCCTGCCTAGTTTTCAACCCTTCTGGTCACCCAAAGCTTAAGGTACCCATTTCACACCTCAGGATCCATAAAAAAGACCAAACCCTCCTGCCAGATGTTTGCTTTGGACTTAGTGTGGTTAGCCCCCCAAATTCTCCTCCCAAATAAAAAAAAATCTGGGATGAATAGCAACCAGATTACGTCTCTCTTTGACCACCATACAGATTCCAGGTAGGAGGCATGGTGGCGCAGTGGTTAGAATGCAGTATTGCAGGCTAATTCTGCTGACTGCCAGGAGTTCAATTCTGATCAGCTCAAGGTTGACTCAGCCTTCCATCCTTCTGAGATCATTAAAATGAGGACCCAGATTGTTGGGGGCAATATGCTGACTCTGTAAACTGCTTAGAGAGGGCTGTAAAGCAGTATGAAGCTATATATAAGACTGGGTGCTACTGCTATTGCTATATGACTCTTTTCCATATTAACTGTATGCCATAGGCCACATAGAATACTTCCTTTCTACTTTCTTAGGAGATGGATCTCTGCAGGCATATACTCCTTGCCCACCTGCCTGTCAACCCTTCCAGCCATCCAGAAATTTGCGACCACCTTCCAATTTGCATGCAAATCTCCAGGAGGGCACACAACCCACAGTTAGAGACCTCTGCATTGTACCAGAATCATATCCTTTTGCTATTAAGCAATGCAACTGGCATAGAGCCTCTTCTTCCAATTAAAGTTCTACACTATGCATTGTGTAAAACATGTCCCATGTTATGTACGGTAATCAGGTTATGCTTTGGAAATATTTGAATGCATAAAGCGTTATGCACACAAAGATACACAATTACATGATATGTTTTTTTCTAAATCATGGAAATTAGGCGAACAAAATAAAGTGTACTTCTACTTAATGAAAAGTGCAAGGTAAAGTGAGCACAACAGAAAACAAATTGCACTTTTGTGTTTTCACCTTGGCGAAGCTAGAGGAGCAATTAAATACAGCAGATGCAATATTTATACAATTGTTGGAGTGCTTCCTGTTTGCCACTGTAGATTATAACGTCTGCTAAAGTAAAGGGTCTGTATAAGGTAAAGATTAATTTTAGGCAACTTGCAGAAACCATTTAGGGGAATGCATCCTTGGTGTTATGTGTGTTATGCTTTTTTTATTCAGAAATTAAACTATGGTGGAAAAGATGTTAATTTATCCTGTGATGGTAATTTTGTAAAGGATCTGAGAACTCTAAAATGGATGTTCAGCCAGACATAGCCACAACAGCTGTCAAGGCTATAGCTGAAGGAAAATATTCCAGCCTCATTTACATGTACCATTTCTTTCCCTTAATGTTATGTATTTCCTTAGATATTGGGCCTATTTTTTATATATTTCTAAATCATATATGAAAGTGAACACAGGTGGTTCTTGACTTAAAACAGTTTACTTAGTGACCATTCAAAGTTACAACATCACTGAAAAATGTGACTTATGACTGTTCTTCACATTTACCACCTGCAGCATCCTCATGGTCATGTGATCAAATTTTGGATGCTGGGCAACTGGTTCATATTTATGATGGATGCAGTGTTCCTGGGATCATGTGATCATTTTTTGTGAAGTTCTGACAAGCAAAGTCATTAAAGGGTGTTACTCAGAGGTGGTACTCAGCAGGTTCTGACCAGTTCTGGAGAACCAGTAGCGGAAATTTTGAGTAGTTTGGAATACCACCTCTGACTGGCCCCGCCCCCATCTATTCTCTGCCTCCTGAGTCCCAGATGATTGGCTGGATCTTCTTTTGTTGCCTTGCACAGGAGAACAGAGCTGGAAAGCAGGTTAGTGAGGTGGGTAGAGAATGGAAATTTTACAGTATCCTTCCCCTGCCACACCCACCAAGCCATGTCCACCAAGCCATGCCATGGCCACAGAACTGGTAGTAAAAAAATTTGAATCCCACCACTGGTGTTACTAACATAACAACTGCAGTGTTTCATTTAACAATGATGGGAAGAAAGGTCGTGAAATGGGGCAAAATTCACTTAACAACTGTCTTACTTAGCAACAGAAATGTTGGGCTCAATTGTGGTGGTAAGTTGAGGACTACCTGAATTGACTTTCATATGTGATTTATTGCCTTGAGTGAAGGAACTGAAATTGGTATCATGCTTCTCACCTAGATCAACCTTCATCAACCTACTGTGCTTGATATGTTGACCCTCATCTTTTAATAGTCTCCAGCCAATATATATCTTATTATCCAAGATCTCAGGCACTGCTGCCCATTGGCCAAATGATCTAAGCCATAGGTTCAGCCACCCCAGCAGCTGCTTATATATAATTTAATTTCATTCATAATTTTATTCATCACCCATGCTGTGTGGTTTTTAAAATGGTTCACTGCTCTGGTGTTTTATTTTAATGCACATTGTATATGCTCTTTTTGTGAGTTTTTATGCATTAATCCTGTCTTTTGCTATACCATATGAAATAATAATATGACATAACTCCTGAAGAAGGACTGGTAAACCCTAGATCAAGGGGTCTCTAACCCCTGGTCTGTGGACTGGCACCAGGCCATGGCATGTCAGAAACTGGGCTGCACAAACAAGCAAAGTCCCATCTATGGAATGCAGGCAGCATGTGAAACCATGCCCACTCCAGTCTGTGTAAAAACCTCTCTCCATAGAACCGGTCCCTAGTGCCCAAAAAGTTGGGGGCTGCTGCCCTAGTTCAGACATAAGCCCTCCACATCCCATTTTTAGCCACCCAACATAAGAATGTTTTTACTTTTCTAACACTTGGAGAACATCTCTATAATTTTGTCATCTCTTATACTTACTTGAATTCAAAGGTGCATTCAAAGGTGCATTCTTAAATCTAGAGTTACCAGCAGGCAGAAATGGAGCCGTGGACTTAGTCCAACTCTGAGGTCTGTGGTATCAGTTGGGCAGAGTTGGGAAAACACTTCTGTTGTTAAAAGGGCTAATTCTGTCTTATAATCTTTGGTAGTCTAGAACAGGGGTCCCAACCACCAGGCTGTGGCCCATTTGGAACTAGGTCGCACGAACAGCACACTGCTGCATATGTGCGCATGCATCGTTCAACTTGCGCAAGATGAACTGCACATACACGCATGCCGGCTCACTCCTTGTGCAAGTTAAGCTGCACACACATGCACATGCATGTGCCAGCCTGCCGCTTGTGGGGCCCAGTTTCCCTCTCCCTAGTCGGGCTACCAAGCCATAAAGGTTGTGGACCGCCGCTCTAGAATCCTGACAATTGGGGAGCCTGCAGTTCTCTTGGTATTCCTATTCTATAAGTATCATGTCTTAATAGTAGCTTTGCTGATATATGAAGAATACAAGTTTTCCCAAAAGAAGTTTGTTATATATGCACATCAAATGTGTGTGCATGTATTCAAATATACATGTGTGTATAGAGAATACAAGTTTCCCCAATCCTAAAATAAAAAGTTTTTTTTAATACGTACATGGAAATGTGTGTGTGTGTTTTGATATATGTGTGTGTGTGTGTGTGTATGTGTATGTGTAGTTTGCAACTGGATTTCATTTAATTACTGTTGTTAAGTAATATCTCAAGATAGGTCCAATCTCCCATTTACAGAAATGCTCCAAGATTACCTTTAACCTGCGTTTTTATCATGTTGGCTGCAGTATGAATATATCATATTAAATTCAGTAGGATTTACTTCTAAATGGATGTACATAGACTTACACCAACTCCATGTATTGGCTATCACCTATATAATCAGCTAGAAAGACATGAGCTCGTAAAGATCCATAAAGCATTAGTAGTATAGGAGTTAATACATGCATATCAATGTATTTCTTCCATAATAATTCATAATGTGTTTTAATCTATCATGCATCTTAGTTCTGTGGTAAAAATAGCAGCATAATTAGTTTGATAATCAATTATTACTAGCAAGCTAATTATCAGCCTAAAGGAACAAAAGAGAGGCTTCTGCAACCATCCAAGATTACATCAAAATGACATATGCAATGAGATCTTAATACATTCTTAATCATTAAGTACTTGTTGCATAGCATCTTCTGACATAAATTATAGTTTTGGTGTTATGATATTAAGGCACATCACCACCACCACCTTCCATATTATGATGCCTTTGACTGGTGCACTGATCTTATATTTTTGCATTTATATATCTAAAACAAATTTATTATATAAATATCAAATCATTAATTCAGAACTAAATTAAGCCCAAAGTCTACATAAAGGAACAGCTATTATTTCTACTGAAGGTTGCAAATAACATAATAGGTAGTTCTTTGTTAGTCTGGGATCCTGAAGTCCAGATGGACCCCTAAAAGACTTTTGAGCCAAAGACAAGTAGGTGTTTCAAGCAGGAAAACTTCCACATCTTAAAATGCAGGAAACAATAACAGACACCTGAATGAATCCGATGCTCTTTTGGGATGTGCACTTAATGATGAGACTAGAAAGCAAGCTTATCGCTGCTCCAGGATCCTCACTGATTCTCAATCTTTAATTGAATCAACTAATCAGCTGCTTGCAACTTGCATTCTATAAAAATACTTGTACTGAAAATGGGGAGTCACACAGGACAGAGGTGCTGAAGGATTGACTAGTTGCTTCATCACCTAGTGTTTTGATTCTGCATGCTGGATAACTGTAGCACCTGAAAGGAAAACAAATGAAGAAGAAATGCCAGTGAGGAGGTAATGAACGTATAGGCACAGTGGTTGCTGGGTAACAGCAGGTAGTCTGGGCAATATGGAGAGTCACTGGGGAAAGAGAACCAGAGAGCAATTTGCCCAAGGTCTTTCTGACCTGGCAATCTTTCTGAAGATGTACATTTTTCTGTCAAATATTTAACAAGCTTCATCTTGCATTATATATTTGGTGTACAGAAGTCTTGGGAAAGAAATGGGGTGTGAGATGGGGAAAAGAATTAGAATGCAGAAGAGAAGCTATTGTGTTCATTAGTTTAATACCCATAAATATAAATTCTACTGTAAGGGCTATTAACTTGGTGGTTACATTACTCTTCCCCCTCTAATTTCCGTTTGGCTATTTGCATTCTTATTATCTCATGTAAAAATGAGACAGCAAAGAACCTTTGTAGCACCTTTCATCATGCGGGAGAGCCTCACCGGTAAAATAAACTTTAGTTATTCCGGAAGCATTCAAATGCTGGTCACATGAGACCTAACATCCCTTCAGATACTGAGAGATTAATGCAGTGGAATATATTTCTCAGTTGCAAGATGCGCAACGATTCAGCTTCCCTTCTAGGGTGAATCTGGCATCTGATACTTGACTTCTGGAATCATCAAAATCCCATTCAAATCTTGAAACGCTCCTGCAGCTTTTAATGGATCTTGGATTCGATTCTTGGCAGTTGGACTGCAATTCATAACTATCCTGCTGCCTCTTGGTTTAGTAGCAGTTTGCTCCAAGCCTGAGATAGCCATGTCCTCTGGACAAACTGTGTCAGTTGTGTTCATCTTCTCCCATTTACTAGCAGCATTTTGTGCCGAGTGCCTGTCCTCAGAACATATGTTGATTTACTATTGACATGCATGGCTGTGATAGACTGTAATGCAAGGAGAGCTGACTACACACCCTAAGTAAGCAACAGCTTGGTAAATTCTCCATAAAGATTTAATGAAGTTCATCCAAAGTAGTACCTGTTCTCCAACAGGGCAGGGCGGAAATAAGCTTCATGCTATTTCTGTGCTTCATTTCCTCCAAATTACTTAAATAATGACTTGCCATCTTGACTTGCAGTTGGCACATAAAAAGTCAGCTTTATATGATCAGTCGTGGTCAAATCTCTCACTGTTGGGGAGAATTTCCCCCATATCAATTTGCCTCTATAGAAGCAGAATTGTTCTAGAGCTGCCTTCTGTTTCCCTCAGCGATTGCCACACTAATCGTGAAAGTAATATATAGGCTTCCAGGGAGACATAGAAAAAAGTCCTGTGATGTATAAATAAAATACATTTTGTAATTTTATACTATTTCTTTGAATATTCTGTGGATAGAGGATGTGAGCTTTGTACTTTTGCTTATTGATATTAGACTGTTTCTAGGTGAACATCTCCCAGAAAGGCTTGTCAGATACTACTGTTTGCCTTATGAATAAACATAGATAATATTGCATACATAAGAGTTTTAATTAGTCACCTAATCCAACCCCTTCAGGCAGGCAATGGAGAATAGAGAACAATCTGCCCCAAGATTGTTGACAAGGAGAGCTCTTTGTATTATATTACTCAATCACAAATCTTTTATTGTGAATTGAAATGTAACCTCACTGGGTTTCTTTCAGTATTCATGCTTAAATAGAAAGAGGTTTCATCCTTCCACTTTTATTTTTTAACAGTGACCATCCAGAAAAAGATCTGGGAGCATGTAAGACATGTCATGGATTCATTTGGGAGGGATTTAGAACTTTTTGATCCCACTGCTCTTCACTCTAAAACAAACTCAATCCACAACGTTTATTCTCTCCCAGCAAAACACCAAATGTGCAAATCTGAAAAAGTAGCAATGGCAGCAGTTGCATACAAACAGCAGTAGCAACTTTTAAAAATAAGAGCTCTCATTACAGGCCAGTTTTAAAAGACATTGCAAGCCAAAGAGTAAATATCAACCCAAAAACATAAAGAACTGATAAGAACTGATCATCATCAGATGATCAACCATCAGAACTGATGAAGCTTCTTGGATGAGAAGTGAAACATTTTTATTCTTCCTCCTCAAGGAAAAAACAGTCCAGTTGCCTTTTGAAGAAAAAAGCACTTTTGAGAAAACTAAGACCTCTGAGTGACTGAGAATCTCCACAGACATAAAGGTCTTAGGCTATTTCTTTTTTTTTTAAAACAAATTTTATTAAATTTTACAATTAAAAAGACACATCAACACACACATAAATTGAAAGA
>JANHFN010004648.1:4528-16635 GCA_032468175.1 Toxicocalamus goodenoughensis
ATGGTCGGAAAAAGGAAAAATAGCAATTTAGCAGGCAAGTTTACCGGGTAAGGAGTGAGTGGGCAGGGAGGGTTCCCACGGGCCATGTGGGCGGCGCAGCCTTGTGTTTCTGTGCAGCCTGGGTTGCTTTGTGGGGGTGAGATTTCTCTGCGGCCCACCAAAATTTTCTCATGGCCCACCAGTGGGCCACGGCCCACCTGTTGGCAACCACTGATCTAGGATAAGTTATTCTATATTTTTGTTAGTTTCCATCCATTGCTTCTTCTCCTGCCTTCAGGTGCCTTGGATAATAGGTTGATACTCTCTTCTTTGTAGCAGCAGACCTTCAATATTGGAAGACTGCTATCATGTCAACCCTAGTCCTTTTTATTAAACTAGACATACCCACTTTCAGCAACCATTCTTTATATCTTTCAGCCTCCAGTCCCCTAATCATCTGTTACTCTTTTCTGTACTGTTTCTACAGTCTCAACTGCAGAAAGGAGTATTAGATATACGTATGTTAGCTGCCTTGGTTTGTTTATAAAAAAATAACAAAGGCGGTATATGAATAATGTAAGTGAAAGCTCATCCTGAAAGGAAATAGCACGTTGGGTATATCAGTAGCCTGCTCTGGATCCCACTATTGTAATTGATATTCTTGTTTGGCAGGACCCAAAGCTATCTGATCCTACATTGACAGGCACACCTTACAGGAGATAGACATGTAGACTTCAACTCCCAGAATTCCCCAGCTACCTGAGAAACATCAATGTCATCAACAGATAAGATCAATCCTGTTTCAGTGCTATGTCGCCAGATTAGAAAGCAGGGGACCATGAGTTCAAGTCCTGTGTTAGCCATGAAAACCAACTGGGTGATATTGGGCCAATCATCAGAAGACTTGGAGTCCTACCTTAGGCATGAAAGTCAACTGGGTGACCTTGAGTTATTTGTAAAAATAATAAAGGTGAGATATAAATAAACAAATAGGAAGAAAATATCCAGAGCTGGAACTTGTGGAGAGCTTGGTTGAAAAGGAGGACAATACGAAGAGATTAGTTCAGCAGATCAGCACACCATAACAGGAACTAGATAACCTTGAGGAAATCTTTGGAGGTAATCTCAGGTAGCTAGGTCCTAGGCCACATAAGGCCTTCTAGGTAATAGCCAGCATGTAGAGTTGTACAGGTAGCCCTCGACTTACAGTAGTTCATTTAATGACTGTTCAAAGTTACAATGGCACTGAAAAAGTGACTTATGACCATTCTTCACAGTTACAACTATTGCAGCATTCCCATGGTCATGTGATCAAAATTCGGACACTTGGCAACTGATTCATATTTATGACTGTTGTAGTGTCTGGGAGTCATGGGATCTCCTTTTACGATCTTCTTACAAGCAAAGTCAATGGAGAAGCCTGATTCACTTAACAACCATGGTACTAATTTAATAACTGCAGTGTTTTACTTTACAACTGTGGCAAAAAAGGTTGTAAAATGGGGCAATATTCACTTAACAAATGTTTCGCTTCCAAACAGAAATGTTGGGTTATAAGTCAAGGACTGCCTGTACTCAGAACCTTACTTGTAACTAATTCAACTCACAAACCAGAGGTAATACACAGCCATAGTCAGGTCTAACCATCACTCCTCATACTGTTGCATTCTGGACCAGTTGTTGCTTCCGTGGGGTATTCAGGGAGAGCCCTATGAGAAGTGTGTTACAGTAGTCTACTTGTGAGGTGACCAAGGCATGAGGGGGAACTCAGAAGGAAGGCTTTTTGGTCCAGTGACAGTCAGTCTGTTGGTGCACAAACTGGATGTGTGCAATGTCTTCTAGGCCACAGTTGCCATCTCTTCCTTTAGCAGAAGCTATGGGTGAGTTAAGATCTCACATAAAGAGCCCACCAAGATCGCAGGATCCCCCAAGTGCTAGTATCAAGTATCTGGGGTGGACCAAACTAATAAATCCATCTCCCTTCCAAGGAAAAGATAGTCCAAGCAAGCTGAAAAATAATGATAATTCATTTTGGAAGAGGGCTGAGGGTAATGTCCTCCACCTTGAGATTATGGTGCAACCGAGCCAAGATAAGAACCAGGTCTATCCTGTCTGTGTATTTGCATCAAGTCCTTTGCACCCATGAACTTCTGAGCTGTGTCAAGCTCCAGCCAGCTGGGAGAAGATTGAAGTCCCCACAAAAGATAAAGCATCAGAGACTCCCTGCCAACCTGCTGATTAAATCCACAAACCTGGGGCCTGGAATTTTAGGCTTCATTTTTAGCATTGTAAAAAAGTGATATTGGCACTTTTAACACAGCATTCTAGGCCTTTAAAAAAAAACCTTCAGGAGAACATTTTTTTCCTCTTCTTAGCCAAGGCCATTTCTTTTGGTATGTGAGAACTTGTCTTTTCAGCACTAAACAATAGAGAACTTATTCTGAAAGTCCTTGAATGCGCTCCCAAATTTAAAGAAAGATACAAACCCAGCTGGGAAAGAGTAGCAAAACTAATAAATTTGCCACTTGTGGAATGTTATCTAGAATTACTTGTTTTTCACTGCTCATTTCAATGTTTTTATTGTTTGATCACTTGCTTTCTGATATATCACACATACCAAATGTATATATCATTTGTTTAAAAAGACTTAAACCGCCCCCCTTAATGGTTTTTGCTTTGCCTGAATTACCTGGAGATGCAAAAGTAAAAGTCTCTTTCTCTCTAATTCAGAGATCAAATTCTTATCAGCTCCACTCAATGCCAGTCTGGTAATCCACAAAGCCAGCTGCTCTCTAGAGCCCAGTTTCCATGGTTATCTGAAAAGCAGACACTATAGAAACCCCCAGTGACAGCTGCCACTTGTGTATCCAGCACAAGCTACCAGCATTATGTCCCGTTAAATATTTAAAATTTGGCACCCCAATCAGTCCTAGGCATCTCATTATCAGGTTCCTTATCCACATGTACAGCACCAAAGATATAATTTTGAGAAAATAAATGTACAACAATCTTGTAATGTGGTACACTGCTCTCCTTCCCTGACTGCAGGTTGCTGAAGGAGTCAGTAATAGGGTTCATGATGGTACTGAGACATAAGGTTGCTGGTAAACAAGGCTTTGTTGATCAGCGTATTGTCTAAATTAATCCAGCCTGTATTTTCTTTTGCTCTAGGCAAGATCAATGATTCTCAACCTCAGCCACTTTAAGCTACATGGACTTTACATCCCAGAATTGCTCTAGATTTACATCCTATCTTTCTTTATTCTTAATGGGCGGTAGCATCTAACCAACTCTGGTTGCTCTTGAAAAGCTAAGCCGACATGGTCAGTCTTTGAAGGGGAGATCACTTGGTCATGGCAAACATGAACTTATGTATCAGGACAAAAATCTTGGAGACAGGCAAAGTTGGGGTGAGTAGAATCTCCAGGGCTTGCCAGACTCCAGGGGACCACTGGATGACAGCAAAGGAGGCAGAAAAATGCCAATTATTGCACCTCAGATCTGGCAGTTTAGAATAGCATTGCACTTTTAGATATTGTAAGATATCCACCCTAACCACCCAATAAATCTTGCTTCTTTTACAAATGTTGTCAGATTCACAGATTAACAGAGTTGGAAGGGACCTTGTAGGCCATCTAGTCCAACCCCCTAGATTGGAGACCCTACGCCATTCCTGAGAGATGGCAGTCCAATCTCTTCTTGAAAGTCTCAAGTGATGAAGCTCCCATAACTTCCAAAGGCAACTTCTGTTCCTGAAAATTTCTGTTCCTGAAATTTCTAGGTTGAATCTCTCTCCTTGATCAATTTCCGTCCACTGTTCCCTGTCTGGCCTTCAGGTGCCTTGGAAAATAGCTTGACCCCCTCCTCTGTGTGGCAGCCCCTGAAATATTGGAAGACTGCTCTCATGCCTCCCCTGGTCCTTCTCTTCACTAGACCAGCCATGCCCAGTTCCTGCAACCGTTCTTCATATCGTTCTGAGAGAGAGAAAAAATATAGACTATTAAGAGTTGGAAGGTACATGGGAGGTCATATAGTCCAATCCCCTGCAAGAACAGGAGACACTATACCATGCAGAGATGGAGAACTATATGGCCCTTTGATGACTTGTGGACTTCAACTCCCAGAATTCCTGAGCCAACATGGCTCAGCATGGCTAGCTCAGGAATTCTGAGAGTTGAAATCCACAAGTCATCAAAGGGCCATAATTTCCCCACTCCTGCACTATCCCATTTCAGACAAATGGGTGTCCCGTCTCTTCTTGCAAGCCTCCATTGATGGGGCGTCAGATTTCATCTTCAGAAACTCACAATACCTCCCCCCCCCAAAAAAAAGCTGCAACTCTCTTCTGCATTTTCATAACTCTAAGAAGCGCGTTGCTTCTGGAGGCGTGGTTGAGGCCCAAGGCGTTGCCGTGGTAACCCGGGCAACGACTGTGAGGTAGGCCGCGGGCGAGCTGGGTGAGCGGGGCTTAGAGGGAGGAGCGCTTTGGCGGAAGCGGGCCCGGTTTCCGCTTCCGCCCGGGACGTGCTCTTTTCCGTTCGGTAAGGAGAGGCTGCTGGAGGCGCGTGGAGGGTGGGTGGTCGGGCCGGGCCTTGTGTCGGGGCTGAGACGGACCCGCTTCTTTCTCGGCCCGTTTTACAAAACCGTCCTTGCGCGATTCTCCACCCGGGGACGGCAAGACAACTTGAATACGCGTCTGTCGATTATCAACAGATACTTTTTAACTAGGTTAGATGAAGTCGAGCTCGATTTCTGGGGGGGAGTTCGTGGACGCAACCATGTGGTTCCCCTGGCAACAGTAGGGGTGGCTGACCATTCTGGGAAGCTTTAGCCACTCCCTCTTTCGCCCCCATCCCTCCTGGGGCTTCCTGGTGGTCTCCCTTCCGATTTTGGTTGGGATCAGCCAGAGTTGGGGCTGCCATTATATGGGTAGTATTTATTATATAAGTATAGAGATGAGGGATGCTTAAAACTCTACATAAGGAGGGATTAAGGTAAAGATATATATAAGGAAAAGAGAGGTGTAGTTTTAAGATTATCGACAAATATATAGAGATATAGGTATAATACAGAAGATATAGCAAGAAATAGGATTATGTAAGTCCACTCTCACAAAATGACATAGAAAAAGAGAATGGGCAATTTGTTAAGCAGGTACTACTACCCTGTTCTTAATATATTACCATATATGTGGGTGGGTATGTAATGCCTACAGTTTTTCAGGCAGTGTTCAAGTTCAAAATAAGGACTTCAAATGACCATGATTCCCCTAGCAGCAGGGAGAGTTAGATTGTGGATGATTAAATCCACACAGATTGCCAAGCTTGAGAAACACTGATCTGGATTATTTTTGTAGATCTAAATATGGATAAAAAGGCACAAATGTAAACATTGTAGAAAAGGAGGAATTCCTACGTAAATAGAGAACTGTATGTGGGTTGTGGTGCATACAACGATGTCAGAATTGGGTTCTCTTATTGCTATCAGATGCTACCGCCTCCCGGGCAGGGGGAGGAAGATTTTTTATATATATATAAAAAGTATTGATTCACTTGTCACTTCTCTACGTTCTCCAGGTAACTTCAGCTGCCGCAATGCAGATTTTTGTGAAAACCCTCACCGGCAAAACCATCACCCTTGAGGTGGAGCCGAGTGACACAATTGAAAATGTGAAGGCAAAAATTCAGGACAAGGAAGGTGAGCATTGGCCCTGAGATTAAATGCCGACCTGATGGAACAGCTTGCATGTTTCCAGGAGACAGATGGATTGCTTGTGCTGGAGACGTTCCAGAGTTGCCATCTGGTGAACTGTGCTGTGGTGGGAGCTAATTGGGCTTCTGTATACACTGAAGATGGAAACAGCTTTGCCAACTGAAATGGAGCTTTACTTTTCAGATTCCTGTGACCAAAATGATTATTTATCCATTGCCATTGTGGTTGGGGTTGTTTTTAATCAAACCTTGTCAGGGATACCACTTGTTGGGGAAGACTGGAAAGAGTCATGACTGCTGGGGCTTAAAAAAGATTGACTTCTGCTTGATTGTACTCTTTCTGATATGTGTATTCTCTGTTCCAGAAAGAGTTACAGAAACATTTTTTTCTAGAATGTGACTTCTATAATGGATAAAATCTGTAAGAAAGCAAAATGATTTGAAAAGACAGCCAAAACAAATATTTGGGCAAGAGAATGTTCTTTAATTCAGAACTTCTATAGATAAGCCCAGGCCCAGACTATCATCTTCCTGACTTTAAAGTAATGCAGAGAATTTCCCTACAAGGTCTTGGGATAAAGATCTTAAGAAGCAGACCCACTGATTCATAATGTGTTTACATCCTTCTGTATACAGTAAGAAGCAAGATGGACTTTAGAATTGGGGAGAGATAGTTAATAGCCAAGACTTTGGTCTGTAGAGATTCTCAAGTCATTCAGCTCATGCTTGTCCCAAAGATGATTTTTTTCAAGAGGCAACTGGACTTAACTTGTTTTTTCTTTGAAGACATTTCACTTCTCATCCAACAAGCTGCTTCAGCTCTGGCAGGATAGTGAAGAATGGAAGGATTTATTTTCCTTGCAGACAGTTGGTCATGTGCATCCTTTTTAGAGGGTCATTGAAGCACTTGGAAGTTTATCTGTGTCCTCAGGGACATGGCCCAGGATTTTGGGTCCTCAAAATTTTGGAGTTCTTCCATCTTTACTATGAGTTCCTTTCAGATTCCTCCTATCTCATTGTGTAAGGATATGGGAGTGTCACTTTTAAACATACATTTTCAGTATGCTACTAAAGTGCAAATATTCCCTTGAGAGGTACAACATTGTTGAAACTTAGAGACTTCTGCTTGGTCATAAGCAAGCTATGCTTTCTCTTCCATCGAATGCAGAAAAAATAATTTTAAACTTGTCTTGCTCAATTGTTAAAGTCCATCCATGGTCTAGTACAGTTTTACTTGAAAGAAGGAACTGTGTGAAACTTGGTTTTGTCTAAATAAATAAAAATATCTCCCATGTCTGCCTTCGATGATTGACTTCCATACAACATCTTTGTTTTGTAGGTATTCCTCCTGATCAGCAGCGTCTGATCTTTGCGGGAAAGCAGCTGGAAGATGGACGCACACTCTCAGACTACAATATCCAGAAAGGTATGGTGCTTACTCTCCTCCATTTAGAGAAGGTTGTCAATTAGCCTTGGTTTGTTATATTTACCAGAAACACACATACAGATCAGCTGAATTTAAGACAGTTTCAGTGCCTCTTCCCTCTAGAAAGAGCCCCTTGCAGCTAGTTGAAAAGAGGGGGCTTTTATTTTTAAATTAAATATTTTAGGCAATCACAATCTTGATTGTTTCCAAAGGATGAATACAAAAATGAATTTGCTACCATGACAGTTGAAATGAGAGTCTCATTTCTGACTATGTAGACTCCAAGATACAGTCAACTATTGAAGTGTGCTGAAATTTCCACCTGCTTGATTTAACATTCAAGAATAATGTTGCTTAGGGATGACAAGTTAGATCATGGGCAGGATAAATGGATACTCCCATTGACCTTGCTGTGTTTTCTTCTGAGAATATTTAAATATTCCTGTTTTTCACATGATACTCATTATCGTCAACATAGTGCAAGGGTGATTGGCAAGACTGAAGGATGACAGAACGTCCTGTCTGGCAGGGAGCTTGGCTAGCAACTGCAGTGTTTCTGTTTGTCCAGCTGGCTGTGATTTCACTGTTGATCTCCAAGCTCACTGCCAGAAAAAGATACTTTCCTGCCCTGGATACTTTGCAGAGCTTAATATGGCACATGGAACAATTGAAGGACATTTTGGGTTCCATGTTCCTGGGGTTTCCAGTTTCTCCTTGGCTTCTGGTGTCTGGTTTGTAGAATGGCAGATCCCAACTCTCCCCTTTGCCAGAGCTGCTGCAAACCCTAGTCCATGCCATTAATCTTGTTTCTATCTTTCTCCCCACCGAAGAGTCCACCCTTCACTTGGTTTTGCGTCTTCGTGGAGGAATAATTGAGCCTTCACTCCGCCAGCTGGCCCAGAAGTATAACTGCGACAAGATGATCTGCCGCAAGTATGTCCCATGGGATGCGCAGGCGGTTCCAGGAAAATGGTGCAGGCTCTTACATATAGTCCTCAACTTACTGCCCAATCGTTTTTTCCAGGGGTCATTAAGCAAATCCATTTTACTCAATGGGTGTTTTTTTTGCTGGAAAACATGATCATGTGGCTTGGGTTGCTGTGGCGTAACTTCAAAATCAGATATTGAATAGCTTTTTGGGGAGGTTCAGCATGATTTTGGATGGTCGCAAGTCAAGGACTGCATTTTTACAGCTTAATTACAATAGCTGCGATAAAAAGTGAAAGGCGATCATTTTTACTGTCCTTCGGTTCGGGTTCTGGACAACACCATCAGTAAAATCATTCATTTTCAATTTTTATTACGGTTATAGAGCAAGTCAGTAAAATAATCTTGTTAGGGTATGTTTTTCCTACCTTTGTATCTTTTGCAAACCCATAACATACAATCCAAAGGTGAAAGAGCACTCAGCTACCATCAAGAAAGCGCTCTCAGCCTTTCGACGGTCGGCTCCATGACACTCTGAATTCACCCACCCTGGACATTAACATCTGAACCACTATAAGTCCGTGTATTTGCCATACGCTAAATAAAATAAACATACAATCCAAGCTTAATTTCTTGCTCCTAATAGTGGGCAGAAGTTGCTCTCTAGAAGATTCTACTAGGGAGTGTGAACAATGAGGCATCTTGTTTATTTCCAGCATTCAATTCTTGGTGGTAGATTGTAGGGTTTGCATCAAGCATTTCAAATTCAAAATGCCCCATTTTATAACTTTTATAGTTGGTGGGAGTTATATTGTAACATATACATCTCCTCTTCCTCCTCCTCACTTCCAGAAATGCTCTGAAGTTGAAATGGTGTTGTTTCAACTTTGAAATAAAGACCCTTGGAGCTTGGGCAGTTCCAGGATTGATACAGTGCTGGAATATTTCCAGTGAGGTCCAGATAAGCCATTTCAAACTTAATTCAAAAACAACTACTAGCAGGTTACTTTTGAACACAAAACCTTGCATTGTGTAGTGTTCGTATTATCGTGCAATAAATAAAGATGGAATGCATTTAGGACCGGCGTGCAGAAACTAAAAAAAAAGTATCTTATTGTATTTTGGACTTCATTTTCTCTCAGGTTTGGCCAGATAAGTCAGAGATGAGCAGCTTGGGTCCATCACCAGTGGGAGGACCACAGTTTACTTAACTTTAGCTTGAAAGTGTGGGTCCCTCTCCATTGGTTCATCCGTGTCACACCAAGGCAGGAGCAGTTTCTGCAGTCACAGTTGCAAAACTGGAAGGTCCAGATGCTTAAGCCTGTGCCAGGGACACCAGTAACATGACTTCCTCTTGGGGTTGTTTACTCCCGTCCTTTTCTTCTAGATGCTATGCCCGCCTGCATCCCCGTGCTGTGAATTGTCGTAAGAAGAAATGTGGCCACACCAACAACCTGCGCCCAAAGAAGAAGGTCAAGTAAAAAGAGCATGGCGGGAACTGCCACCATCCCTTCTCCTAGTACCAGGCTGCGGTGTACCTTAGGCAACGAGGTTCATCTTCCCTCCTCTCGCGGGAGGCCATTTTTCCCCTGCCAGTTGGAATAAACATTCAGTGCACCAAATTTGTGTCTCCCTCTTCATTTTATGCCTGAATGGCAGCTATAAGTTATCTGCAAGGCCTCCAGATGGTAAAAGAGATAAAGGGAGTGCTTTACTTATTGTCACGCCCCTGTTGGAAACTGACTCCGAGGGAGAGGAGGAACAGCCGACAGGGAGTGCAGGTGTGGCTCTGGAGGTTGTGGAGGAGGCTGGGGAAGGGCAGAAGCAGGCTGGGCAGTCAGAGGAAGACCTAGGCCCATCCCCTCTCCATCCTAGGGCACACAAGGGGAGAGGATAAAGGAGAGACCATGGTGTGGTCTATGGGGGAAAAGACCCATAAGGAAAGGGCCTTGATCCTCTTTATGGGCTGCAGCTGTGAGAACTGGCTAAAAGGACAGACGTGTATGGGCCAGTGCTGGAAACAAAGTGTGGAAATACGTGGTTCCTCTCTGAATTTGGCATCCTTCCCAGTGTGTGTTCGATATCTGTGGATGTTTTCAAGCCCTTGCCTGGTTTCCTTAATTGCTTCAGTATAGTTTGTTGTTTTTACTCTTTATAATGTATAGGCATTTTTAGTTTAAACGGCATGTCCTCTTTTTCATAACTGCTTGTGGGGGAGTTTTTTTGTCTCCAGTCAAGGATATTTGGAGCTTGGAAGCAAAGTGAAGGAATAAAAGGGGCTTCATCTGTTTTTTTGTGACTGTGTTTATTTTGTATCCTGCCCTGGGTCATCACACTCCTGCTGTCACCTTCATAGCTGGAAAACCTAGGGAAGGGTGCCTTCTGAGCTCCTTGCTCCACCCACTATGCAGCTGCAGGTTATGCTGTCCCTTATCTGACCATTCTCTAGTCAACATCTCTTTGACCAGTTTCCCAGGGTCTACCATTTACACATTGCTAGCAGCTTGCTCCAAACTCAGCATGATCTGTATATTAGTCCCGTGTAAGCTTTTATTCATCTGGCAACCGTTTCTTGCCTTCATGGACAATGATAAAATTTGGGGTTTCACGCCAAATCAGCAGAAGCTCTCCCATCCCTACTCCTAAAAAAAGAAATATTAAGTTTCTAACATCAATCAGAATATTTGACTAGTCTATACTTTACCCTTCCTTTGTACAATTTATGTGGATAGTGCCTTGTTCTCCAGCAGTGGGCCAATACGTTGCTGCTCCTCTTTGTGGTTACAGATATTCCTTCTTTAAAGGAACATTTCTCATTTTAAAGGGCCATCCTTTACAGCATAGTAATGTGTTTCAAGGTTTTAATCGATGTTCCTCATTTTCACGTCTCCCGCCTCTCTCCGAGTGAATGGATATATATCTTTCATTTCAGATGCTTCATCTCCAAAGTAGCCCTTGTTTCTGAGATATGATCTGTGTTCATGCCTCCTCCACTGGTGACATTTTAAGCAGCATAAGAGCCACTAGGAGGAGCTATTTTGGAAAGATTTGTTCAAAGCCTGCTTACAAATAGGAATATAATTCAGAAATTCCTTTGCCTGTGCTAGTTTTCTGGATTTTGTATTCCTACAGAGAATTGTTGTGTTTTTCTTAATTGAGAACACTGTTTCTGAATTTTTTTCCTCTCCCTTCCCATTTTTAAAAATTATGGAGGACCCCAAAAGAATTTTAATTTGTATGGGATATATTTATTGACATATGCTTTATTAAAAATTAAAACTGACGCATTTGCTGCCACTATCACTTCTCATGATTGTTTGATGGGGTTTTAATATTGTATTATTTTTCAGTGTAGCCTGGCAGATAATTTCAATTTTGCAGATGCCTAAGAGAGTCTTGGGGGAAACCCCCCACCCAGTGGTTGTAGGACCACACTTTAAGAACGTTAGCGTAGAGAAAGAAAAAGTACAAAGAAGATGATTTAGATCAGACAGCAAGAAGATCTTCCTTATTGTTCAAGCTGTCAGCCAGTGGAATTCTGTCAGCAATGCCCCTCTGAATTAGGCATACTGCAAACACTTTGCACAGAAGAATTAATGGACATAGGTTTGACATGAGGACCCAAACCAAGGACAAAATAATATCAGAACATTTCAACTCTGAGAACATTTTTAGCAGACCTCAAAGTGTCTGTTTTGGAAAAATAGGACCTTAACTCCCCCATGATAAGAAATTGCTGAACTCACATACTTCAAAAGGTTGCAGGCAATCTCACAATGCTCAACAAACACAATGGGCTTTAACACTGAGTTACAATTGTGAATTGATAAAGTATTTGTAATCTATCTCTTATGTAATCTGCATCTGCATAACCAACCTGTCCAGTGGTGGGATTCAGGTTTTTTTTTACTACCGGTTCTGTGGGCGTGGCTTAGTGGGCATGGCAGGGGAAGGAGACTGTAAAATCTCCAGTCAGGGATGGTTTTTGCTGGTTCTCTGAACTACTCAAAATTTCTGCTACCGGTCCTCCAGAACTGGTCAGAACCTGCTGAATACTCACCTCT
>JANHFN010004648.1:37898-47923 GCA_032468175.1 Toxicocalamus goodenoughensis
ATTGAGTTTGATACCCGTGCTCCAGACTAATAGAGCAAGGCTAGTAAGAGAATTCTGGGAACCCAGACTTCGTAAAATTGCTGTCAAGTTTTGAAGTGCGCTTTTGCAGTTGAAACCATTATTGCTTCTCGGCTTGCCAATGAACCAGGGGGGAAGGAAAGGGGAGATGGAATGTAGGCTCCAGACATCAAGAAGAGACCTGTGAGAACCAAGGACACTTCGGCAGGTGTTTGCAGAGTTAAAGACTTTTTCTCATAACAATACAATGAGATTCAATTGGACCATGTGACCTGGTCTAATAGGGGGAAGGATAATCTATGTGGGTTTGCATGGAAATTAGTTAGATCTGATTTTGCCCTCGTCTGTGCCAAAATGATATACTATACTCAATGAAGTTTTGCATTAAGAGATTGGATTGTCTCGTCCGTGCTTTCTTTGGTTGGGTTCATCAGTTGGAAGGTTGACAGTTGCCATGATTAAGAAACGCTGACCTGGAGGTTTGCATACCATAAAAACTAACAAGTTTATTATGCACAACTGCCTTTGGTCCCATGGCCAGCCTTGGACTGAAGGTATCTTATAGGGAAATCCCCTTCTAATATAGTCTTAAAAAGCCAAATAATCACTTTGTTGCCTCATTATCTGCTCGCAGATGCCATAATGTTAGGGTAGTAAAGCGGTATTTTTTTAATCTTGGAGTTTTAAGATGGGTGGACTTCAATTCCCAGAATTCCCCAGCAACTTCTATCAATTCCGGAAATAGAAGTTCACCCATCTTAAAGTTGCCAAGGTTAAGAAACATTGCTCTAAATCAGCAGCGACTGAAACCAGCCTTCTTTTTTGTAATCCTGTCCTTTATTTGTATTCATATAAGTAGTGTCCAATGTTGATGTTGTTTTGAATAGAATAAAATTAGAATAGAATAGAATAGAATAACAGAGTTGGAAGGGACCTTGGAGGTCTTCTAGTCCAACCAGTGGTGGTATGCTACTGGCTTGGACTGGTTCAGCCGAACCGGTAGTTAAAAAAAGCCAGCTGAGAGGAGGAAAAAAATCCTCCACCATCAGTTGACAGGAAACAGAAGTGAAAAGCACAGGATGGGACCTCCCACCGGCCCCTGTGCTTTTATCTTCTTTATCCTCTCAGCTGATTGGCCCTGCAGGTGTCAGCTGATGTGGGGAAAGCTGCGCACACGCGTTAGGCAAAGAACGCCCCCCAAGCCACGCCCACCAAACTGGCGGTAAAACCATTTGAATCCCGCCACTGAGTCCAACCCCCCCGCTCAGTCAGGAAACCCTATCCCATTTCAGACTCTCTTCTTAAAAACTTCCAATCTTAGAGCATCCACAACTTCTGGAGGCCAGTTGTTCCGCCGGTTAATTGTTCTAACTGTCAGGAAATTTCTTAGTTCTAGGTTGCTTCTTATTTTAGGATGTTAACAATCAATGACCCTGTTGCCTGTCCCTTAAATCAGAAGTGTCCAACCTAGGCTACTTTAAGACTTGTGGATTTCAACTCCCAGAATTCCCTAGCCAGGCATGCTAGCTGGCTGGGGGATTCTGGGAGTTGAAGTCCACAAGTCTTACAGTTGCCAAGGTTGGTCATCCCTGCCTTAAACGATGACCAACAAAATGTCAATAAAATAAAATAAAATAAATAAATGCATCTTGCCATTTTCCCGGCAAAATTGGATTTAGGATCCTTAAAAATGAGCAAGCAATGGATCTTTCCTAGCATTGGAAGAGCGGGGTTCCTTCTCCAAGCTTAATGCAGGCTGTAGTTATTTATCAAGGTCTCCAACCTCTTTGTGATGCGGGATTTCTTTGGACAACCACCACTAGATGTCACTCCGAACACCCTTTTTCGGGGGAGGGGGGGGATATCAGAGATTATCAAGTAATTTGGGCTCCACTTCCATTGTAGGATTTTTGAAAGGCAGTAAGCCTTGCTGGGTGGGCTCTGTCAAGAGTTTAGCAGAAGATGGATTTGGTCATCTGAAAGGTCAATACTTTTGAACAGAGGGCGTTGTAAAGTCCTAGTAGTGTTCCATGGAAGTGCCCTGAGGGAACACCTGGATGAGACAAATAGGAGACACTTCTCCTCTTTCAGAGAAGACAATCTTCAAGTTCTAGGACAGATATTCTCCTTTTGAAGATGTCCTCTTCTCAAAAGTCCATTTACTCCAAGTTCACTTTAAAATTCAAGACAAATTGAAGCCAGATCCAGGCTAGCGTAACAGAAGGAGATGTTCTGCATTTCATTTTAAATTCGAGTCAGCTTAGTTCTTATCTTAACCAAGCCAAAATAGTCTTCCTTCTTATTTTATGTATCTATCTCCTACTCTGGTTCTACTCAAAAACAAACAAACAAAAGCAACGTTTTCCTGAGGATTTCTTTTTACTTTATCCCTATAACCACCAGCTGGTTGAGATAGATGACCCTAAGAAACTGTGAGCGGCTCAGAATTACACAGGGAGATTCTATGGCTAAAGATGGACTTGAACCCAAGACCTAGTTTATCTCCTTGATCACCGCGTCAGAGAATTATGGGGCTGGAAGGGACCTCTTAGATCTTCTAGTCCAACCCCCTACTCAAGGCAGGAGTCTTCTAGTATCACAGTCAAATGATTGTTCTAGTTGTAGAAATAAATTCAGGGCTGTTGCAACATCCATGGATCCCTCCATCAATCCTTCCATCCTTTAATTGAAAGGAATCAGAATTCAACCCCAAACACTTGATCTCACTCAGGCAAAGAACAGGAGCTAAATTAATCGTTTGGTCTGTTAAAAGTAGCCGAGAAACGTAATTTAGTTTTGATTTTAAGAGTTTTCCCTCAAGGCAGTTTAAGAAATATTACAAGAGGCAGGTACAAGCTGTATTTATGTTCTTGTATTATTAAGTGTAACTGTGCGGGGAGGCCACATAGTGAGTCAAAAAAAGGGAAGAATGGATCTGAAGAGGGGATCTGCACAAATGCTTCTGCCATTTTCACATTTTTGATTCCTAAATCAAATCAGAAATGCAATAAATCATATAAAGAACTACGTACTAAAAATCATTTCTCAAAACATTCCCCCGTCCCCTTCAGCAAAGAACAGTTTTCACGATCTTCCAAAAAACAGCACCAATTAGCCCAGCCTAACATTATTTCTCAACCATGGCAACTTGAAGATGTGTGGACTTCAACCTCCAGAAGTCTTCAGCCATCATCCTCTGCCCCCACGGTTGGGGAATCCCAAGTATGCTGGCTAGGGAATTCTGAGAATCGAAGTCCACACATCTTAAAGTGGCAGAGGTTGAGAAACAAGTGTTTATATTCAAAAAATCTCATGAAGCTAGACATTTTTTAAAATCCTGAAATTAGTTAAATATGAAATAGACGCGGTGGGCTCAGTGGCTAAGACGCCGAGCTCGTCGATCAGAAAGATCAGCAATTCGGCGGTTCGAATCCCTAGCGCCACGTAACGGAGTGAGCTCCCGTTACTTACCCCAGCTTTTGCCAACCTAACAGTTCGAAAGCATGTTAAAAATGCAAGTAGAAAAATAGGGACCACTTTGATGGGAAGGTAACAACATTCCGTGCGCCTTTGGTGTTTAGTCATGCCGGCCACATGACCATGGAGACGTCTTCGGACAGTGTTGGCTCTTTGGCTTTGTAATGAAGATGAGCAGCACTCCCTAGAGCCAGAAATGACTGTAGGTATGTGCAAGGGGAACCTTTACCTTTACCTATGAAAGAGAAAAACACAATTCCATACGCTATTCCTATTTCCTTCTTAAATTACCCACTCAGCTGCCAGTTTAGCCTCAGGCAAAAGACAAAAGAGAATTACGGTGTCCTCTTTCTGCCCATTGTTTCTAAAATACAATGATTTATCTCAGAGACAAACATTTTTATATACTGTCCCGGGAAATGCCCAAAACATCTTACGGAGAAAGGGGTGTCCTGGCTAGTGGAACCAACCAAAGAATGGCTATGTAATGAAATCCAAGCCAACAATTACTATACTGAGGGGAGGTCAAGTTTATGTCTGCTTTCCAACAGGGCCCCCCAAAGACCACGAAGCTTGCCGGTTGTACGTAATGATGCAGACTGAATTTCAGGGTTTAGCGTTGGCGTCCCTCCAGAACCAAATGGATGTATAGACGGGATCCCTTTACAACAGACTCTCAAACTTCACAAACTAGGTTTTCCAAACAGACAGCTGATTGTAATCAGCTGATGGGGTTCCAAAAAAGCAATTTCTCCCACCCCACAACTGGACTTTTCTTATTCTATATAGATACAGAGCAAACACGCATTTTGAAAGGGAAGGGCATAAAGAGTTCAAGTTAGAGAGAAAAGGAAGAAGACACGGCGGAATTGCAAAAAGCAAAAAACATGTCTGAGAAATTGAATATTTATGCCTCCAGATAAGCCTGCAATATATTTTATAGCTTTAAAAAAAACCCAATATTTAATGGCCAGGTATTAAGTGACATTGGAAAACTAAATTACTTTTAACAAGTTGCCAGAAAGTTTTCAAGAGGCTGGATTCTATTAGATTCCTTATTATGGGTGCTTTCAGCAGCTGGAGGAGTTAGCCATGAAAATTTGATAAAAGTGATTGAAATTATATGTTTTTCCTTACTCTCATGTTTAACATTTTTATTGAGTTATAAAGTATTATAAAATGCAAATTAAATAGTAAAGCAGTGGAGGGGAAAAGTGGAAAGAGAAGTGAGGAAAGATAAGAAGAAAAAACACAGCTAAACATTTATATGAAAGAATAATAATGATTTCCTAGAAAATGCTAGATATTTAGGCTGAATTTTCTCAACTTTGCCCACAGTTCAGTTGTAGATTCTCAACTGATAACAGTGATAATCTCAATTCTGTTTATATTATTTGGGACTGTAAAAGAAAAATGTATAGCAACCAAATTACTAACTTACTAACTGTTGTGATTCACTTAATAGCTGTGTCAAAAATGACCATAAAGTGAGGCAACTTCACTTAACGGAGAAATGTTGCTTCGCAATGGAAATGTTGGGCTTAGTTGTAGTTGTAAATCAAGGACTACCTATATTCAGATGCTGGGATGAATCTGTGGCTACGATCGTATATATGAGCCAAGCATCAGAATTTTGATCACAAAAGTCGTGACTCTGAAGAACGGTCGTAAGTCACTTTTTTCAGTGCCGTTGTGACTTCAAACGGTCACTAAATGAACAGTTGGAAGTCGAGGGCTACCTGTATTTTCACCATGTAACTCCACAAAAGAAAGACCAACAAATGTCCTTGAGTGTGGCTTCTACTTATGGGAGAAGAGAAATTGTGCCAAAATGAAAGCCGAAGGGAATTCACCACTCAACTCTTGATGATTTGCAGGAACAAACCTGCAACATTTATAAGTCAGGAGTCTTTTTTCTCCCCTGTTTAAAAAAAATAAAAATGAATGGGAGTCTGCCTTGTCACACAGTTTTAACTTTCGGAAGCTGCTAAAACCCTGGAAGGGTGACAAAGAAAGATTTTTTTTTTAGATTAATGCATTGATGAATGAGCGGTCAAGCACACGGTGTGATTGCTAGCCATAATAGATATATATTTAACTCTATGTTTATTTAAACGGGAAACGTTGCTTAATCCGGGGATATTTACAGTTCTGTAAAACCTAATGGACATCCGTAGCTTTTCTTGGATATATTTTTATTCTTTAGTTATCCCTTAAAAAGCACAAGGAAAAACAGAAAAAAAGACACTGGGGATGGGGGAGGGAAATAAGAACAAGCTGGGAGAGTGGAAAGAATTAAAATGGGATTTGTTGCCAAAATCATAACAACTGATGCTGTGCATTAGTGAAAACCAATCAACTTGCTTATTGTGTCTATGCATGGGTAAAAAAAAATGTATTGTACATACATATGGTTCTCAGTCTATTAACAAAATAGACAAAATAAATTAAAACTGTAATTTTCCATTTTATAACTCAAATTGTAATTTATTTTGTATTGGCAATGGATTTCAAATAAGCTACTAGAGGTGGTCCTTGACTTTCAACCATTCATTTCGTGGCCGTTCAAAGTTACAATGGCACATGAAAAAAGTGACTGATGGTTTTTCACACTTACGACTCTTGGTCATGTGATCAAAATTCAGACACTTGGCAACCGATTCCTATCTATGATAATTGCAATGTCCTTTTGTGACCTTCTTAAATTAAATCAGATTCACTTAAAAACCATGTTACTAACTTAACAAGTGCAGTGATTCACTTAAAAATTGTGGCAAGGAAATTCGTAAAATGGGGCAAACTTCACTTAACAACTACCTTGCTTAACAACATAACTTTTGGGCTCAAATGTGGTTGTAAGTCAAGGACCACTTGTACTGTTTTTTCCTGATGGTCTCCTCTTATTTCAGAGGTCTACGGTCTGAAACCTCAGATTCACAGAGAGGGGCTGGTGCTCGTGGAATGGTCAATAAAATCAAAATGGCAGCTGCATCCGTGCAAGCAAAACCTCGCCCCCTTTTTTTACATCCATTCAGAAAGTAGGTGGGGCTTCAGTCCAGCTGCTATTTCAATTCTTCCTATGGATGCTCTTGCATTATGCCCATATATTGTCTACAAGTTTTAAATGTAACTAGACAACCCCTGCGCTGTTGGGTCATCGTTTCAGAGATATTTCCTTTGCTAAACAGAGAAGCAGAAGGACCAAGGATGGGCAAAAAAAGCAGGGAGCAGGAGTAACTTCTTTCCAGCTTCCTGATTGAGTTTTCTTGTCAGAAAAACCTCCTTTTCCTTCCCTACCCAACCTACCATACCCTACCCTACCCAACACAACCTTACCCAACCAAAACCTACCCTAACCTATCCAAACCTACCCTACCTATCCTACCCTACCAGTAAGTGCCTGCTATTTGGAGGAAGGGGGAGGGAGAAAGGATTATGAGACTGGCTGGGAAACTGTCACAGAATGTTGAAAATGAAGATCAGGTAACTACAGTGCTTCAGCAGCCAGTAGCACTGAAGCAAGCATAAGTTTCCCAAATTTCATTCCCTCGGGAGTCACAAGTCCTGGGTTTTGGACACCTTCTGTAAGTTAGTCCATTTAAGATACCTAGCTACAAAAAGTGTTGCCTTATGATGCCCTGTTTAACCCAGGTGATGACAAGAAGACTTTTAGTAGTATATAGATAGAACAGAGGATGGCCCGGAGGCTCAGAGATAAGGTGCTGGGCTTGTCAACTGGAAAGCTGGCAATCCAGGTTTGAGACCTGAACACCATTCAACAGGGTGAACTTCTGTCCTCACCCCAGCTCCTGCCAAACTAGCAGTTTGAAAGCATGCAATTGCGAGTAGATAAATAGGTTCCACTTCCGTGGGAAGATAACAGTGCTCCGTGACGCCATGCTGGCCATGGAAATGTCTTCCAACAGCACTGGCTCAATGGTCTTGAAACAGAGATGACACCCCCCCATATAATTGGCAATGATTAGTAGAGTAAAATCTGCAGGGCTTCCTTTACCTTTTTTATATTGCTAGAATAGAACACAAGAACACAGAATAATAGGGTTGGAAAGGACCTTGGAAGTCTTCTAGTCTAACCTCAAGCAGGAGAACCTTTACAAATCTGGACAAATGGCTGTCCAATCTCTTCTTGAAAATCTCCAGTCATGGAGCACCCACATCTTCTGAAAGCGTTCCACTGATTAATTAATTCTCACTGTCAGGAAATTTCTCCTTAGTTCTAGGTTGCTTTTCTCTTTAATGATCTTCCACCCTTCACTACTTGTCTTGCCTTCAGGTGCTTTGGAGAATAAATTGACTCCCCTCTCGTCCTCTTTGTTAGACAAGACATACCCAGTTCCAATAAAGGAGAGTAATTGTAGCTCAGGGTTGAAATGAAGGGTCCTTGTTGTTCTCTGAGTGGGATGACCCAGGGTGGGATACAAAATAAACAGAGTCACACACAAAAACAAATGAAACCCCTTTTATTCCTTCACTTTGCTTCCAAGCTCCAAATATCCTTGACTGGAGACAAAAAACTCCCCCACCAGCAGTTACAAGAAGGAGGAAATGCCGTTTAAATTATAAAGAGTAAAAAACAACACAAACCAGGCAAGATGAGGGCTTGAAGATGTCCACAGATATTGGAACACAATGGGAAGGACGCCAAACTCAGAGAGGAACAATAAACTAGATATGTTTCCACACTTTGTTTCCAGCACTTGCTCGTACGCATGTCTGTCCTCTTATCCAGTTGTCACAGCTGCAGCCCATGAAGAGGATCAAGGCCCTCTCCTCCCCAGTAGATCACATCTTTCCCTTATCCTCTCCTCCCTGTGTGCCCTAGGATGGAGAGGAGTTGGGTTTGGGCCCTCCTCTGACTGCCCAACTGGACTCTGTCCTTCCCCAGCCTCCTCCACAACCTCCGGAGCCACACTTCCACTCCCTGTCGGCTGTTCCTCACCTCTCTCAGAGTCAGTCTCCACCAAGAGCATGACAATTTCTGTGAATCCAAAGCACAGCACCCATAGCAGAACAACTCTGATTCTGGAATAAAGCTAGGGAATCCAGGAGCAACATTATCCTGGACCATTAGCAATGAGGGGACATATTCCAAACTTTTATAATTTACAAAACCTGGTTAACTGGGCCAATCTTTTTTAAAATCCAAAATAAACATTGTAGGCTGGCTACACCAAATTTTAATGTAGGATAGAAAATATATACAAATCTTTGGAATAATATCCCAAATAACTAGCTTACGCTCAGAGTTTTTGACAAAGACCAAGAAAACTGAAAAAAGGGAATTGTCTGAGACAGCATTGTCTAGAATTTAAAAATTAATCATTTCCCCTTATTTTTCCACTGAAAATATTGCCATTTTCTTTATGTAGAACATTGATGCCTTAATAGTTGTGAATGCTAGATTGTTTACAGTAGAAGGCAAAGGATGAGCAATGTAATCATTAAAAATATTGTTCTGAGATTTAAACATCTAATATAGCTAAATATTAGTTTAAATAAAAATGAACACACAAGCAATAATAATAATTTTTTAAAAGCCTATGGTGAAGATGCTGCTTCATAGTGCCATTCCAGTTACTTAAGATTTCGGAAATTTGAGGATATTTGCCTGGATAATTAGAAAAGAGCAATGTTAAGCCTTTATTGATCAAAGATAAAGAATATAGTTATTTTCTGAACTATTCCATCAGTAGACATTGCCTGATTTTCTCTATGACTGAAATTTCCTGTTACAAGCCAAAAGGATTTGTGCTTGAAATAAAATAAATAAATAAATCTTTACTTTGGGTTTTACTGATTAGACAAATTTATTATAGAAATGACTATTAATTATGCAAAAGTAAAAGTTGAAATTGTAATATTTCTCCATTGCACTGAAGCTAATGCTTTCTTCTCCTTTATCCTACATTTATCTCTCCCCCATCTCTCCATTGTTTTCATTTGTATATATTTTGATGTTTAATAAAAATTATGTGTGTAAAGATAGATTTTTAAGAAACATTCTCCCTTAACCTATCAGAGGTAAGCTAGTTTTGTTTCAGATGGAAGCTTTCCAGCTGTAGTTTGGATCCAGATGCTTCAAATTGGAGAATAAATCCACCAATTATAGTGGATCAAATTAGTGACGACTAACAAGTTTAATTAATTTCATCAGGTCTGCTGTAAGCTTGACCAATTCTAGGTACTCAACTGTCTCTCTTGTGCCCTGTTCCTTTTCATTTTGTTTTTATCCTTTATTCCCTTTTTCATGTGAGTTAAATAAAGCTGCTACATGAATACATGAAAATTCTAAATTTATAGTTTTCTGGTTTGCTAATGTAAGCAGCTAAGGAGAATGAAATTATCTTCTGTAACTCAGCACACAATGTTTTTATAATCCATCAAATGTTAACCTGGGAATTGTCCCTTATTAAAATGTGCAAATTTAGCCATTATAGTATCAAGCCATTAATACAACACTCAGAAACTATATCTTAATTAAGAATATGCTTAATTATTAAACTAGTCAC
>JANHFN010004649.1:48437-58713 GCA_032468175.1 Toxicocalamus goodenoughensis
GAAGGAAGGAAGGAAGGAAGGAAGGAAGGAAGGAAGGAAGGAAGGAAGGAAGGAAGGAAGGAAGGAAGGAAAAAAGGCTCTCTAGCAAATTGTACACCAAATCATTTATATTCAAGCAATGCATCATGCAGCAGATATTTCGCAGAAGTCAGAGATATGATTGTCTCGTATTACAATAGGAGTAATATCATGTTTTGCATTTGTAATATCTTATTCAAATAACAATGAAAAAGCAACAAACATGTCCCTTCATTCATGCATCTTACATTTGAGTTGTCCACCTGTTAAGTGAAACACTTTTCAGGGTACTGAATGTGGACAAAGATATAAAACAAATAATTTCACCAAGATATCAAGATAATGCAATCAATCAATCAATCAGAACAGAGTTGGAAGGGACCTTGGAGGTCTTCTAGTCTAACCCCCTGTTTAAGCAGGAGACTCTATATCATTTCAGATAGGTGGCTGTCCAGTATTTTCTTAAAAGCCTCCAGTGATGAAGCCGCTATAACATCTGAAGGCAAGCCGTTCCATTGGTTAATTGTCCTCATTTTTAGAAAGTTTCTCCTTAATTCCAGGTTGCTTCTATCCCTGATTAGTTTCCATCTATTGTTTCTTGTCTTCACATCCATGCAAAGTACATAAAGACAGCCATCAGGATTGGTGCTGTGCACCATATAGAGTCAGGGCATGAATATTTTTAGAAAACATATTCCTAATACTAATATTATTCCATGCTGTAGAAATGTACAAGACATTATCATCTCCAGTTCGTTGCTAAGTGGCCAGATTATGCCACTAGAAAGGCCTATCTGAATTGCTGAATAAATTTTTAGAAAGCAGAGTGAAAAACAAGGTTAAGAGAACACCCCATCCAATAAATGCAAAGCCTGGGAAGGTTTGCAGAAGTAGGAAAGGATAGAGTTTATGAATATATTTTCATGGAGAGCGTTAAAGAGAGAAATGTAATGAAACCACTGGATTTTCCAGCTGCCTAATTAAGGCCCTAAAATGAAATTTCTGGGCAGCATCCTGCTGATTCTAAGAGCTTTTAGCTTCCAAATAACTGTTACAATCACCCCCAGAAACCTTGTGAAATAACAGTTTTTCTGAGCAGTGTTATAAATAACTGCCTGCCTTAAGATACTGACCCAATACCATAATGGAAATAAATATTCTGAATGAGAAAGTAGCAGGTAAAGAGCTTTGGTAGTTTTACAGCCATTAACATACTCCACTGTCCCCCATTTCAATAATAATGACATGCTCTATAAAAATTGTGCTTCAAGATACGAGGTTACATGCCACAACCTAACAATTGAGGGTTTTTTTCCCCCTCAAACCAAGTATAGCGGCCTGTTAGAAGAGAGATAAGGCTTTAAGCATAATTTGTATTAATACTCAAAAAATATCAATCTGATCCTTTGCTGCCATTCATTTATTTTTATTTAAGTTGAGAGAAAACACACAGAGAGATAAAACAATAGATGGCCTCAGCCTTTAGGGAAACTTAAATGTCCAGAATCAGCAATGGTGTAATATAGGTTATCTCTCCTTATAAATCATCTACTTATTTATTATTTTATAATATACAGTACAAAAACTACAAAAGAAAACAGTAGGAAAATAGGAGAGGAAAAAGAGAAGGAAAAAGTATGCAGTAAAGCAAAAAAAGAAAGAAAAGGAACTGACTTCTGACTCCCTTTGGGGTGCAGTAGAATAAGATAATAACATCAAACAACTTTTTACTTTTTCATTAATAATATAAACTAGCCATTTCTGTAACAACAAACCTATCTAATTGGCAAAACCCAAAATCAAAGTTTCATTTTTTTCAGCTCAAGCACAAAGTCCAGAAGCGTTTTCCAAGAAACAAAAATAATTGCATTTTTTCTTTGATCAAAGCAGTCAATTTGGCCATCCCTGCTAACTCCATCAACTTTTGCAACCATTCACCCATTGTAAGAATCAAAGTGTCCTTCCATTTTTATGCGTAAAGTGATCTTGCTGCTGTCAACATAATGTAACATCAGAGTTCCTATTTTTCTTCCCAAGTCTTTTTCCATTAAACCCAGAGGAAAAGTTTCTGGTTTCATCTTTATATTCACTTTGAGAATCTTCTGTATTAAGATATGAATTCTACTCCAGTATTTCTTTGCAATAGGTGGTCTCTCCACAACAATGTTCCTTAAACTTTCTTTCTCCTAAGACCTCTTCCCACTTTTAAAAATTATCGAAAACCCCCGAGAAGCTTTTATTTGTATGGGTTATGTTTATCAATATTTAGCACAGTAAAAATTAAAATTGATGCATTTGCTGCCATTACTGCATCTCATGATTGTTTAATGAGATTTTAGTACTGTGTTATTTTTCAACAAGGACTGGCAAATAATTGTGCTTTATTTGATTTCTGACCTCCCACCTCTAGGGGTCGCTTCTACGGGTTGTTATAATTTGCCATCATCACCTTAAAGGAGAATGACAATCTGTAAATGTAATCCTTTCCAGTCTTCCTAACCATAAAGTTTCATCTGCTATGAGAAAAGAGTAAACCCACTTTTGAATTCTGTAATTCTTCTATTAGACTTGTCCTTTCACATTAATGTTATGCTACTACTTTAAATTGTATGTTCCCTTTGAAAAGATAATTGTATAAATAAGCAAAATAAAGCATAAAATATATCCTCTCTCGTTGATATTTTAATTTACCTTTCGATGCTATTTCCTTCCAATCTAGGCTATAAAAATTAATTAGCTATTCAGACTTTTTAAGGAGATTCAGCAGGTTTAAAAGTCACAGCCTCCTCTCCTAAATGAGAGAAAACACTAAATGTTGTTAAATAAAAGGCTCTGAACATAACTGCATGGGAGAAAAATCATGCAAGTAGAAGAATCTTCAAACTGTGCAATAGAATCTAAGTACATAATATTCTTTTGAATGGCAGGGATCTGGAACTACTTTACAAATGGAACAGCTTAAGATAAAAAGCTTTAACAATATTGATGTTACTGCATACATTTTATAATATTTTACTATAGGAAAGTTCCCATGTCCCAAATTCCTCTCTGGATAAAGATGCAGATTTTATATTTAATGGAAGATATACTCTAAACTGAAAATGCTAACTTTTCAAAAACAAACAAAGAAACCATTTTAAAAGGATACCATCAAGTGATTTTATTCCTGATAATTGTATTGGAATTGGTTTGGTTTTGCCATATGGGATTTTCCCCACTTTTCCCAATCTAGTTAACAACCCTGAAATTCCCAGATAGTCCCGTCAAAAGCAAAAACAATTTTAAAAAGGTAAAAGATACCATCAAATCAGCTTACAGTACTTCTAATAATTGTACTGAAGTTAATCTGTATTGTTATATTTCCCCATTTCCTAGTCTAGCCAACAACCCTGAAATTTCCAGATGGTGCCCCATCCATATGCAAATCAAGCACGATCCTACTTAACCTATGAGATCAATCAAGGGCAACTGGGTGCTATCAATCTTTAAGTCTAATTTACCAACGTACAAGTATAGACGGGGTGGGATCCAACCGGCATAACAACCAGTTTGGGAAGCGTGTGCATGCGTGTCAAACACGCGCTGCATGTGTGTGCGTGCTACGGCTACAGCAAGCATTTACCTTCTCCAACTGATGAGCAGCACTCACTGTGGCACGCAAAGCAGCTGAGGAGGAAAACACAGCCACTAAAGGGCAGCCTAGAGCCAGAGCGAGTGGGAGGGACAAACAGCAGACCGAAACTTCATCCCAGCGAACCCGTTCGGGGTCAGCTGCTCTTCAGAGCTACTGCTTCTATAGAACCGGACCAAACCTGTAGGATCCCACCCCGAGTATAAATCCTGAATTTACTATCACAATTGAGTCAAAAATTTAGGTTGCTAAATGAGACAAATGTTGAGTTTTGTTCCATTTTTGGATCTTTCTTGTCACAGTTGTTTAGTGAATCACTGCACTTGTTAAGTTAGCAACACAGTTGTTAAGTGAATCTGGCTTCCCCATTGACTTTGCTTGTCAGAAGGTCCCAAAAAGTGATGACATGACTGCAGGACACTACAATTATCATAAATATGAGCCAGTTGCCAAGCATCTGAATTTTGATCACACGGCCATGGGGATGCTGCAACAGTGACAACATCAAGTGTGAAAAACTCCCCAAACAGGTCAAGTATCTCTGGAGAGGCCAGTCATAAATTAGAACACTTGCTAAACAACCAGCCCTTAAGTGAGGACCACTTGCTTGCCAGTCACCTGGCCATGCCCACCCAGTCACATGACCACCAAACCACACCTACCCAGTCATGTGACCAGCAAGCCATGCCAGCCAGTCACGTGACCAGCAAGCAACGCCTACCCAGTCACGTGACCAGCAAGCCACACCCTCAAATTAGGTCACACACACAGAAATTTGAATCCCTCCCCTGGGTGGGGGGCACCGAGGATGACTTTGTAGCACCAAGGGGGTGGTGGACTGAAAAAGTTTGGGAACCACTGGTCTATTCCATAGAATGAAATTCTGAAGTGAATCACTTCAAGTGAGTATGTCAGATATATACAGTAGTATCAGCCCTCCCAGATAAATTGCTGGCCGGAAATGGTCTGCACTCTACAAGTTCAAGCCCAGATTTGTGAGATGGAGTGAATTCCCATCACTCACTCTCTAACTTCTGCCCACCCAGCAGTTCAAAAGCATGCAATATTATGAGTATATAAATGGGTACCACTTGGGTTGGAAAAACCTAGCTGTGTGCATGTGTGCAGAGAGTGGAAGTCAGCGTTGAACCTGGTTGGATGTGAGACATCATGATATGAGACAAGGTGAGACCAGCCGAGGAGTCCAGAAAAGCAACAACCTGAACATCATTAATTAGTGCATGTAAAGCTAGTTCAGCCCCCTGGGCTGCACCAAGGATAGATACACAAGAGCAGAACATAATGAATTAGCAATGTAGGCTATCAGGACTGCACTGTGTCCAGCATTTGTAGAATTCCCTGCTATTGTATGCCATATGCCAGGGGTGGGATTCAATTTTTTTAACAACTGATTCTGTGGGCATGGCTTAATTGGTGGGTGTGGTTAAATGGTAGGTGTGGCTTGGTGGTCATGTTATTTGCAGGGTGTGGCCAACTCAATATCACTCACATTGAGGCACCATCTCCTCGCCTGGCCTCTCAGGACTGTGGGGATGCTGCAACAGTCGTAAGTCATAAGTCACTTTTTTCAGTGCCATTGTAACTTTCAATGGTCACTCTACACAAGCAAAGTACTAGCAAAGGAGGGAAAAAAAACTCCAAGTAAGTTCCAGAGAAAGGAAGTCTAGTCCTGCCAAGAATATAATAAGTGACTAAAAATTTTAGTGACTATTGTTGTGAAAACATTCCATCTATCTCCCCCTCAAAAAATGAGACACTTAAAAAGCCAGATAATTTTTATTTTAATGCCTTGCCTATCAGATAGAGGATATGAGGATAAAAAGGAGAATATTTGCTGAATGCCTGTCCATTAAAATTGTAGTGAGTTATCAATAGTATAAAATAAGTAAGTACACCTTCCATCTTTTCCAAGAGCAATCTGTCCACTATTGTTATAGTACTAAGTTATTGCTACTATAATATAAATTATATTATTATTTTGGTCTTCCCTTTCTCTAGTAATAAGAAAAGAAGATAGGCAATATGTGAAAACATAGGAATGGATTGGTGTCCTCTAAGAAATTGGGTGATTCAGACTTCGTAAAAGCATCATCTGTCAAAAATAATGTAATGTTTAAACATGAAGTTTTAGATCACAATATAATATCTAGTTTGACTCTCAAGAAAGAGAGTCATTTGATTTGACTCTCCAAAATGAATTCACCTCCCAAATCAATCAAATTCAACTTTATATTCCAGATCAAATTTATTTTTTCATGTATTAAACACACTGTATTCCTGGTCTCAAAATTATATCGCATTCACATTAGAACATACACTGAATTTCATTAAATTAGATGAGACTTTGATGTATCCTTTAACTGAAGTGTATTAATTGGCTGCAAAATTCCCAAATATTTATCACTGATTTTCTGAGTAAAATCCAAATGCCCCCCATCCATACACACACATACACACACATGGATGCACAAAATAAATTGAGCAGGAATCATAGCATTTATAATACAGTCAAGACTCTTAGAATGGAAAAAGAGAGAAAATAATGGTTCAGTCTGTTATATAAGTTTGAGCTTTAGGCATTGCATCTACAGCAATTTCTATGTAGAATTAGTTAGTGGAATTAATATATTAGTGTGTACGACTCCCAGTTTGATGCAAAATGCTTATGTATCCCCTCAATTCTTTATGATATCCTTTCCCTTGAAACATCCTCTTTCCTTCTACATTTTCTTGAATTATATCAAAGATGGAAGAGTCTTTCCCTGGCTGTAAAAAAAAAAAGCAGCCCACTGAAATATAAATATTGTGAAGTTATTTTAATGCTATCCTCTAGGTCTCATAACAGATATTCCTATGTTTTAACTAAAAGCTCTGTCAGGATTTTGTAGAATGAGAATGGTCCAATATCTTGCATTTTTCCTATGAAATAATAGTTCTTGTGATCCATAATGGAAGCCCAACCAGCATTGTGGATCTAATGCACACAAATTGCTACCATAGGGATTTTTCCTCTAATGCTTTCATATTATATTTATTATCTCCAGCAGCTAACAGTTCTCTGATCCCTTTTTATATGTTTATTTCCTTTTAACAGGCTTTCAGCAAAGTAGCAAAGGTGTTTTTTTGTTTTTTGTTTTTTTTTGTCTAATAATGATAATAACATCCTCTTTCTCTTCTGCTACCACCCACAAAGGGTGAGCTTTATTACCAATCCTGGACTGAATATCAAACATTAAGCCAAGTAATGGCACTGTTATTTTTCTAGCCTGAATCATAACTTCTGTACCTTTGCCCTTTAAAAAAGATCCTTTTATTAGCTGAGTCCATCTATACTTCATATAAATGTTATTATTGCTTTTAAAAGTTGTCAAAAAATAAAAGCAAGGAAAACATATCAGTCTCTGCTAACCTACATGCTTAGAAGTTCTCATGGTGAAAAGAAGGGAAACATGTTTAATAGTTGCTCAGTAAAATTGCACCTATGTGTTAAGGAAGAGGACTTATTTTGCTGTTTTTCTTCAAAAAAAATTTAAACAATTTTAAATGTTTCCAAATAGTCCCTTCTTATATCTAAGTCCCATTAACAAACATACCAGATTATTGCTGCTCACTTTTGTCGATTAAAGATACCAGATAATTCCCTGTCAGAACTTCCATCATACACTTGAGCTTCATATTCACTAGCTGTCAGGCTGCCATGAATTATGAGGGGAGGGAGCCAGATGGGAGCGGGGAAGGCTACCAACTCATTGTACCTTCCAGAGATTCCATCTCAAGGTCAAAACCAGGGAATGGAATGGAATGGCTCAGCCATTGAAGAGGCTGCTCCCAAAACAATTTATTCAAATATAATTGGACAATAAGTGACTGGGGAAGAGAGGAACTAGACGGGAGAAATTAACCAGGAAATTTTGGTGCGCGAATTTCAGTTCTGGCTTTGCTATATTGTAATCTACTTGGCTTTCAGTAAAAGTATACTTTTCACTACAAATAGTCTTTGTTGGCTAAAGGAACAAGTTGGTGCACATCTGACACGCCCATTAAAATAATTTGCAAATTATTTTTGTACGTTTAGTTTGTTATTCCTAGCATTACAGTTATTATATCTTTGCCCAGGAGGAAGCATTGTCAAAAAACAGACAGAGAAGATCCGCTGGAAGAGAGATAAACCAGAATGGTATAAAGGAAGTTATAATGTCATTGTTAAATATAAATGAGAGAAGAGCTTAAAGAAAAAAATAGATGCAGCCTTCTACAGAAAAATCTAGACCTTAACATAGCACTCAGCCATATTTTTAACAAGTTCAGCAGTGAAGTATGGAAAAACTGCAAATGTTATTGTTGTTCGCAAAGGCATTGATGGAGCAACGTGAGGATGAAACTACCTTCATTTCATTTTTTTTAACACTATCGACCAGAATTCTGCCACTTTACTCTTCGAGGCCAAAGAAAAAAGAAAAATGATAAAGTGGTGCATTTATTTCATTGTTTTGTTTAAATGAAAGGTTAAAAAAAACCACAGGCAATTCAGGAACAGTAAAAAAAAAGAAAAGCAGGATACTAGTGTCATAAAATAATAAAGACAACTAAAACAAGCATTGTTTTGTTGAGGAAAAACTACCTTACCTTGGGAAATGTTTAAATCCACAGCCCTGAGAGAAAGCACAAGAATGAGACAAGTGAAAGGGCCAGGCAAGTGGCCAAAAGTAGAAATGTACAGATCACTTTAAATTCAATACATGCCAATGTTCTGTGTATTGAGACACAAGTCCATCCTGACAACTTTCTGCAAATGGATTTAAATAATGGATTCACAATTAGCCTATTGTCCTTCCCCATGGAATTTCAACAATAATTGCTTTTTTATACACCATTTTGCAGCCAAGAAATGTTTCACAATGGACCTAAACATTGGATATTGGATTGGATAACCATTTGTCTGAAGTGTTATAGGGTTTCCTGCCTAAGCAGGGGGTTGGACTAGAAGATCTCCAAGGTCCCTTCCAATTGTGCTATTCTATATATGAAAGAATTCTCTTTGAAGTAACTCTCCAATTGTGCCAAAGCTGGTTCCATTTTAACAGATTGCATCATTCCCCTTGAAAGGAAAGTACTTATGGATTTTTTCTATATATATTCAGTCAAAAAACCCAATGACTTGATTAGCTACATTAGATAGCATTCATGCTTCTTAGAGGAATGACTTAGTGAGCGTTTAATAGCCATATAATCCCAAATCTTCTCCCTGAAACCTCGGTATCGATGGACTCCCAAATCATTTAAACAAGGATTAAGATTGGAGGGAAACAGCCAGCCGGGTCCTGGGTAAAAGATGTAAGAGGTAAGAAAAATACAATTTATTTCACACAATGATACCACTTTGCCAAATCCCTTGCTAGTAAATCCTGCAAGGCTCTCAAACGTAGGGGAAGCAAAATAAAATAATAGTCTAGCTCAATACATGAGAAAATAGCTAAATTAGTCTAGGGAACTGAGGGGGTGGGGAGAGTTGAGCAATTCACAGTAACAGATATGCCAGCACAGTAAAACTGAACTGTTACTAAGAACGGAAAGAGGTGGGACAGTTAAATTTCCTGATTGTTTATTTCCAAGAGAGACTTAGAGAAAATGCAGTAACATGTTTGTTCTAAATAATTTTGACAGAGACAAACCAGTGGTAAATGGGGTTTAAAAGATAAAAATTGGATGTCCTTTATAGCTTCCTGCTTTTATCACTTTATCAGTATGTGTCAGGTTTTGTAAATTTAAATAAAAGAGTCAGTGAAAGTAGGGAGAAGAATAAAACCAGAATAAAATATCATCTAGAAGTTGTTGTGTAGATTTTGCTGTTTGTGGTGGTCTAGGCATTTCCCTTAGGGTGATCCTCATTTTTTGCCTTCTAACTCTTCTAAGGGACAATAACATTTTCTCCATCAGGGTTGGCCTGAGGGAGACACCAACTCAAATGTTTTCCCCTTCACTGTTACCAACTTTCTCTTTGAAAATACCAAGGAAGGCAAGAAACTGAAATTGAATTTAACAGGTAGCTGTGGTTGCTTGTTCCCTGGAGACAGAAATCAGAGAAGTCCTAAAAATGTATTTTGGGTTCTTTAGAGGCAGGAGGAAAAATATGTCTCTACTGCCCCAAAATGTCTACACAGGAGCACTACACAGGAGCACTTTCTCCTTGAGGGTATCTTTACATCCTACCAGATGAGGCAGGACAGGTGGACAGCAATTCCCTTAAGGGGAAGTTTTTACTATGCCTGCCCCAGTACTTCCCTCATCAGAGAGCCCGCACACTATTAGCCTTCTAGAGGGCTGTGAAAACCTGATTTTTTGCCCAGGTATTGGACTAGGATGGGAGAAAGTCCAGCTAATGCAAATGTAAGTGTAGAATTAGAGGTTTTGGCGCTGTGATAAAATAATGTTGTGAGATTTTATGGGTTACATTTACCTTGTTTTTATGAAATGAAATTGTGAAGTTCTGATTATCACTGCATAAGATAGGTGGCAGGCAGGCAGGAAAGGAAGGAAGGAAGGAAGGAAGGAAGGAAGGAAGGAAGGAAGGAAGGAAGGAAGAAAGGAAGGAAGGAAGGAAGGAAG
>JANHFN010004650.1:0-11620 GCA_032468175.1 Toxicocalamus goodenoughensis
GCCGCGGCCTCTCTGGAGTTTTTACTTTTCTTTTTCGGGGAAATATTTTACCTTTTTAATATATCCTAAAATATTTCATTTTCCTAGGAGAGGGGTGGGTTTTAACTTCCAACAATGAAAAGCTGTATCTTTCTTGTTTGTTGGACCCCATACTGATAAGACTGTACATTGTTGCTGGGTGAAAAAAGAGATCCCTTCCGGTCACACGACCGCCAGGCCACACCCAGCCAGTCACATGACTGCCAGGCCATGCTCACTTCTACTTGCCATTTAGAAAGGGTTAGAAAGAATGAGAAGGTTAACCTTTGTTTTGTTTCCAATTTCCTTTCCTTGACTTTGTCTTCATAAAAAGTAGCTTTGGAATTGAAGCCATATGTGTTAAAACAAAATTCTTTCTGTTTAAGTACAACGATGCAAAAAGATTCAAGATTAATCCAAGATGTTTAATGGCTTTCAATATCTGGGTGTTGTACTAAGGTTTAAATCAGAGGCCTTCAAACTTGGCAACTTTAAGACTTGTGGACTTCAACTCCCAGAATTCTCCAGCCAGCTATGGGGACCTCTGTTCAAAGCCCTACATACTGTGGCCTGCACAGAGCAATTTTAACATTGCACATTTTCTGGGTCTCTTTTCTAGATATGTGGGATCAATATGTGGAATCAGGTTTCCAAGTGACCTTTAGCCTTGGTTAGGGTGATGGAAAATACAGCACGTGTCCACATCTTTTAGATAAGGCTGACTCAAAAATGTGGTGCCCTCCTCAACATAATAGAGCACTCCAAATACATTGGCAATGTCCATTTTTTGCTCAGAACCCATGGAGACCTAACCCTCTAGATGTATTTGCCCCCCCAATGGGATTTTCCCATGCATCTTACTATGAAATGTGGATAAGGCTGGTTCAAATTATCCTTAGATGGGCACCAAATTTTTGAGCCTATCTTCTCTACATTTTCTGGTACAGTACATGGGAAAATCCCATTGGGGGGCAAATACACCTAGAGTTAGGGTTAGAATTCCATGAATTTGGAGATCAAAATGGAGATGGCCAATGGATTTGAAGTACTGATTTATGCCTAGTAGGGTGCCAACTTTCCAAGATACCTTCATCTACGTTTCCTGGTAGGATACATGGGAAAATATCATTGGGACTGAAAATACACCTAGGATTAGGGTTGTCCCCATGAATTCAGACTAATAAATGGATTCGGAGTGCTATTTTTTGGTTAGGGCGGCACCAACGTTTTAAGTAATGCATATCTATGTTTCTTGATTATAATATACATGGGAAAACCCATTGGTGGGCAAAGAGACCTAGATTTAGGATTAGATCTCCAAGAATTCAGAGCAAAAAATGACATCCCCATCGAATTTTCCCATGTATCTTGCCAGACTCAAAAAGTGAGTGCCCTCCAAAGCATGCCGATGGGCTATGAATCTATTGGCAATGTCCATTTTCCTGTCCAAATTATTCGAGAGCTAACCTAAGTGGAATTGCACCCCAATGGGATTTAACCATGTATTTTACCAGGAACCGCAGATAAGTCAGACCCAAATAGTGCCCTCCTAAGTATACTGATGTACTAGGAATCCATTGGTGATGTCCATTTTCCTGTCCAAATTTATGGAGAGCTAACCCTAATCCTAAGTGGAATTGCACCCCCATGGGAATTTTCCCATGTATTTTACCAGGAACCGCAGATAAGTCAGACTCAAAAAGTTAATGCCCTCCTAAGCATACTGATGTACTAGGAATCTATTGGCGATGTCCATTTTCCTGCCCAAATGTATGGAGAGCTAACCCTAACCCTAAGTGGAATAGCACCCCAAAGGGATTTTCCCATGTATTTTACCAGGAACCGCAGATAAGTCAGACTCAAAAAGTTAGTGTCTTAATTAATATACCAATGGGCTAGGATTCCATTGGCAATTTCCATTTTCCAGTCCGAATTCATGGAGAGCTAACCTTAACCCTAAGTGGAATTGTACCCTCATCAGATTTTCACATGAATTTTACCAGAAACTGCAATTAAGTTAGACTCAAAAAGTTCGTGTCCTCCTAAGTGTACCAATGGGCTAGGAATCCATTGGAGGTGTCTATTTTCCTGTCTGAATTCAGAGAAAGCTAACCTTAACACTAGGTGTGTTTGCTGCTCATTGAGGTTTCCCTATGCATGTTACCAGGAAGCCTAGATAAGGCTGATTCAAAATTGTGCTTAGGTGGGCACCAAATTTTTGAGCCTGTCTTATCTACTTTTCCTGGTAAAGTACATGCCATTAACCAATTGGGGTGAAATACTCATAGAGTTAGTGTTAGGTCTCCATGAATTCGGAGAAATAAATGGACATCGGCAATGGATTTGGAGTTCTTCATTATGCTTAGTTGGCTGCCAAGTTTTTGAATCAGCCTTATCTACGTTTCCTGGTAAAATACAAGTGAAAATCTCATTGGGTGGCACACATACCTAGGGATAGGGTTAGGTCTCCATGAATTCTGTGCAAAAAAATTATATCATCATTGAATTTTCCCATGTATCTTACCAGGAAACATAGCTAAGTCACAGTGAAAAAGTTCATGCCTTCCTAAGCATACTGACGGGCAACGAATCCATTGGTGATGTCCATTTTCCTGTCCGAATTCACGGAGAGCTAACCTTAAACCTATGTGTATTTGCCGCCCAATAAGATTTTCCCATGCATCTTACCAGGAAACGTAGATAAGGCTCATTCAAAAGTATGGTTATGTGGGCGCCAAGTTTTTGAGCCTGTCTTATCTACTTTTCCTGGTAAAGTACATGGGAAAATCACATTGGGGGGCAAATACACCTAGGGTTAGGTCTCAATGAATTCAGAGAAATAAATGGACATTGCCAATGGATTCAGAGTGCTATTTTATGGTTTAGGAGGGCACCAACCTTTTAAGTAAGGCTTATCCACGTTTCCCGGTAAAGTACATGGGAAAGTTCCATTAGTGGGCATATACATCTATGGTTAGGGTTTGGTGCTCATGAATTTGGAGAGCAAAATGGACATCGCCAACAGAAAATTGTAGAGCTTGTTCATTGTAGGAGCTTTTCATTGTAGGACCAGGAATTTTTAAAGGCTTGGATTGTACCTTTTTTCAATGAAATAGCCAGATTTTATTTTTATTTTTTTAATAGAAGCTAGGTGATTAGTGTTTTGTGGTTAGAAATTAAATCTTCCAAGAACCATTTATTTCAAGCTTAGATATGACAGTAGTCTGCTCTCAGATACTTGATGTGGTTAGAAGAAGCAACTGAAAGAAAACGATACAATGAAAACTATAATCAATTTACCAATAGAAAACACCATCTTTTCACGCAAGAGGGCATCCAAGAGCTAAGAAAGTGCCGTTGCCTTTTGAAAAACTACACTTGGGGTAACCATGGCCTGGATGATTGAGAACATCCAAGAGCTAGTTTGAGGATCTTGCTCTGGCAAATCAATTCACCATCTGCCCTAATACATGGTTAAAAAGGGAAATAAAATGGATACTGCTTGATGTACAGGGGAAAAAAAAGCTTGAGCCCACCAAGGCAGGTTTCTCAAGTTTCTCTTAGCTTTTTTTTTTAGCTTAGAAAAACACTTACTTGAAAGAGACTTTTCCCCATAAATATTGACTGTTAAACTCTCTATTAAAAATAAAACTACTTTAGCACAAAACAGAAATTTTATTAATTGTGCCATTGTGTCACCTAAAGGAGGCTTTATGTCCTTTCTGCTATGCTTTTTTGTTGTACCCATTAGATGTATCATGACTGGAGATAATCTTGCCCAAATAACTGGAGTGGGGAATGTATGACCAGGAATTGTTTGGACTATTGTCCCTAATCCGTGGCCGTGCTAAAACTTGATGGTTGGGGTATTGATTGGATTCATCACAAGAAAGGTTCTCAAAAGTTATCTTCCCTCTTTTGCGGACTTAATTGAAAGACAATGATATTGAATGACTGATTTATAGGAGTTCTCTGTTATTAATATGATTGCTGATCTCCCACTCCCATTAGTAGGAGACAACCAGAAACTCATTCAAAAACTGTAGTGTTATGGTGAAATACTCTTACCCTGAATCAACTTGAGAGCAACAGAAACTTAGGAAGCTATTTTTAAGAATATGTTATTGTAACTTAACTATGTAGTTATGATTTTGCACTTCCTCTGTATTCCGTACTTCCTTGTCTTTCAGACTGCAGAAAACCTTATTTATGTCTTACTGTACATTTAGTTCAGGTTTAAAAAACTTGATGAGTAAAATTCCGAAGAGATACAGTGTTACTGTATACATCCACCTCTTCCAAGGGCAGCTTCAGAAATCACAATGGTATTCAGAGCACAAACACAACAGAGCTTTCAAAATGGAACCAACTTAACAACCAGCTTACTCCAAACTAGTAAACCCTGCTAATAATATGACTTAAGAGAGCAAATGGAACATTTAGCTTGCAACCACCCTCCCAGTTAGGGTCCCTGTGCTTTAGCAAGAACAGCCATCTGGTTAGGATATAAAATGGTCTTATTAGAAATGGTGAGGTTTGGGTAATGTCACAAATAGGGGTTTCTCCTACTTTTACACAAATCAGCCCAAGGTGCTTTTCTTTATATAAGATTTGTAAGACCCATTAAAGTAGAATGGAAATCTTAAATAAACCATTACTTATAGGGACAGGCACAAGATTGAGAACATGGTTTGTTTCAAGCTCAGAATGAGAGCTCAATTTAAATTTTTCAGGTTGGTTGTGTAGTGATAAAACAACATTCAAAATGTTTCAGTATTACAGCTACAGAAAACATAGGGAACTTGGAATAAGTTCTTTGTTTCTTGTTTCCATCAAAAGTCACAAGAATAGTTGTGCTGTCAGTCTATGCTGAATTTTTTTTTCAAGGCAGCGAACATGGCATGACTCCTTATTTTTATTCCCAAAACAATTTGGTAAACTTGGTCAGGCTGAAATTATATGCCCCGAAGGCATTTAACCATGATCAAGTGAAGTATTATAACTACTGCACTGCACTGCACTGCACTGCACTGCACCAGTGGTGGGATTCAATTTTTTTTACTACCGGTTCTGTGGGCGTGGCAGGGGAAGGATACTGTAAAATCTCTAGTCAGAGGTGGTATTTGCCGGTTCTCCAAACTACTCAAAATTTCTGTTACCGGTTCTCTGGTCAGAACCTGATAAATACCATCTCTGCACTGCACTAAACTCAATTGCTAATTGCCTTCCAAACTGCAGTAAAATAGCTAAAAAAAATTGGAAATATTAAAAAAATCCTTAAGGAAAAATAAGAATAATCAACTGGTTTAAATTATGTAAGTAGAGAGCCTTGTTAGTCTATGCCAGTAAAAATTAGGATACTGGGGGCACCTTTTAGAATATGTAATTGGGGAAAGCCCTGGAGGTTCAACAGAAAAATCTTTTTAAGTTTAAAAAATCCTGAAGCTCCCAGCCAACCCATTAATATAATGAGAATGCTACTCAGAAACATTTTTTACAAGGCTCCCTTTTTCTTTTGCAGTCTGCCAATTCTATGGCATTTTCTGATGCTTTTGAATGTATGTAATTGGGGAGGGAGGGAATTGTTCATGCTAACACATGAATTTTAAAATTACAAGAATATAAAAGGGAAAGGCCATGCATCATGAAGCTAGGAAACAATCTTCTGGAATTAAGGCACCCCCACAAGTCTATAGATTTGTAAAGCTTGAAAGACTGATTAGAAATATGGATTTCTAAACCTTGTCTTCCAACACTACGTCAACACCAGTGTTGTATATTGACCCATTCTTTTTTTAGCAGCCTCTTAAAACCTTAAGACTTTCCCAAATGGCATAGGAACCTAATAATGGACATATTATGCTGATGTATAAATAGTTCTAAATAAGCCAAATTACAGTAAAATATAGATTCAGCGAATTAAAGTATGTAAGTTGGGCACATGGTCACACCGAAGTAAACTGTCAAACTAATTCCAATATAATAAACATATACAAATACTAATTTTTAAGAGGCTTCACAAAAGAGATTTGACTGATTGCTGCTGTTATTTTACACTTCTGTTGGAGGCTTGTCAGAGTTATAGTTGAGAGTTCCCTTTGAAATGTCAGCCCTCAAACAAGTTAGTGTCTGTATAGCAATAGCACTTAGACTTACATACTGCTTTATAGTGGTTTATAATTATATCCCTCTCTAAGTGGTTTACAGAGTCAGCATATTGCCCCCAACAAGATCCAGAATGTTTTCTCTAGTGATGAAATCAATTTTCAGGACAATACAATTCTAAGTAATGTTGAGAATGAGCAGCTGCCCACCTTCTTCAAAGCCTGACACTCAAGCCGAACGAAGCAGCAAGTTAATGGTCATATTTTTTTCTCTAATTATTTTTTTACTCCTTTATGTCTCATTGGGAAGGAAAATACTTGGCGAGGGACTATTCTAGCACTTCTTGAGGGAAAGAAAAGGCCTTAGACTTAGCTGGTCATCTTCCATCTGAACTTGCAACATTTCACTTGGGGGCCCAGCACCAATGAGATCTCCCTATAGTCAAATTACTCAACTGGGACAGTGATACTTTGTTTCATTCTAGCCGCTTCCAAGTCACCAAACCTGTGGGGTTAGAAGTGTTGCTTGTTTTCAGTGATTTTGCAGAGTAGCCCTTTTTTCATTACTGCAATAAGAACAGGCAGATATTAAAATGCTGCACATCCTTTAAAAGAGCACAGCAAAATGCCCTCTTAAAGACAACATCACCCTCCCACACAGAGTCTATAGAGTCGCTCTCTTTCTATTCTTACACAGTAATTTTTCTCAAGTAAAAGAAACACATGGAAAGAAGCTGTATCTCCTTTCAAACATATAGGGCCAGATGTCAGTACAGTGAAATCTTGAGTCGGGAATGCTTCTGTTTGTGACCAAATCAGGTTCCAACCAAAAAATCCACCCGATTTTTGAATCAGGTCACGATTAAAAAACCAGGTGGCGAACAAACCTGGCCATGGTGGATTCTCTTTCTGTGCCGATTTCCCCTACACCACATGCGCAGTCTGCACAATTTTTTGTCCGTGCATATGCAGTCAGTCATGCTTCTGGACACGACCAAATCAGGTTGCAACCCTATTCCTGGAACGGATTACGGTCATGACCCAAGGTTCCACTGTATTCTCTTGTGCTACAGTCTATAAAAGATGCATGGTAGTTAGTCAGTGTCCATTCTGGTACCTGTGCATGCCCACAGGATGCCTTGCATGACCATGATAAATGCAACATCTGCCAACAGAATTTCAAATTGCACAAAATGTTTATTTGCATTAATCCAATACATTTAACCTTCAGGAATTAGATTAAATTAGGGGTAGGACATGTTTTCAACCTTAACACTTTTCATCCTTAAAATATGCAACATTATAAAGACCATAAGAAGTTACTATAAAGGTAGCAGTATTATTTAGAACTAGCTTTGACAAAAACAGAGCTTTAAACACATTTTAGTGGTTTTAACAGCACTACAGTTGATTAAGAGAACTCACGTAAAGTGAAAATATTTAGAATCAGATACATCAATTAAGAAAATAAAAAAAAGAGCTGTGTCATTCAGATATTCCAGAATGGACGCAGTAAACATTTTGTACTCTGATATTTTTATTCTGACATTCTATTCAGAAAGTTAAACAAGTTCTCCAAGTCTTGGATTCCAATAGCTAGATGGAAATTTCTTGTAAGGCTCTTCTGTTCTTTTGCAACACTGCTGTCTATAAAACGTTGACATGTTAAGAAAAAGAGTGAAACTACATACTTCTTAGTCAGAAATTTACAGACATCTTCACACTCTGAACAGCTTTGGAAGTCTGATAAGATAAAATTTTATAGTCATTAGCTAATACTGCACTGAAACCAGGTTTCTTTCTGAGTAGCCTCTCTTTCTAAAACGAAGGGCACAAACTCTAGAAGCCTAGATTACAACCAACTGGCAAATGTTGAAGAGGTTTACATACTCCTGGGCGGTGGGGGGGCAACCCTCACCCAACATTTTTATAGTTTCATTTGGTTGTTTCACAGGTAAAATCTCCAGAGTAAAATCTGAAAAAGGCAACGTGCTTCATTTTAGTTTTTTTTAAATACTTACATGAAAAAGAGCAAGTTACAAAAAGCATAAATTCAATCTTAATATAAGACATTCATAGTACAGTGGGACATATACAGTAACTTGACAATGATCATCACAACGAAGATCCAAACACCTTGTCATTTAATAAGCACATCAGACAACCAAACGGCTACTGTTATTATCCCAACTACTATGGGAAGAACCACAAACGCTTGCAGTTTTGCAACTTTAAGTCCCAGATGGAGGAGACATCACAAGTATTTTAAGTTTCCCTTCCATAAAGGCCTTTTGGGTATTACAGTGAACCACTCACTATTAATATTCAAAAGCTTACCAGCAACTCTTTAAGTTTTCAGAAATGGCAAAAGTACCCTAGTGAGGTTACACCCAATGGGAGCAATTGGCCTAACTAGTAATCTTGAATACTGCAAGGACGCAGTCTTAACATCACTAGGGGGTAAATCTCATTAATACCATGAGATTTACGTCTGAGTAAACAGGCATAAAGTTGCACTATAACCTCTGCTTGAGCACCAAATGTCTTACGAATCTACAAAATAACTGATGCTTTAGTCATTAAATGTTACAGCTGTTAACTGCTGCTCACAATTTCTAACTAAAATGTTCAGAATGCTTTCACACAGAGACCTACAAATTATTCTAGAAATGGCACTGTATCAGGTAGCATTAGTTGTATTCTGAAATACCTTCCACACAGGTAATTCAGTTTACCACAGAGGGTGGAAGCTTTTCAGGCTTTTACTTTGGCAAAGCCAGTTTTAGAAATTATTATCAATCACATTTTTTTAAAATGAAAACCCTGATAGAGATATTATGTACCAATACATGGAATGTAGCTAGGTTTGTTTTTGGTTTTTGCAAAAAGAAAAAAGGTACGTCTTTAATTTATTTTTAAAAAAAACACTTTATAAAAGTCATATTGGTTTATCAGATTTGGGAGGGAAGAGCTATATCCTATTGGCTCATGATTTGTATTTAATGAAATTATTTGTGAAAAGTGATAGAAGCAGTTGTAAAAATGTGGTTTTGCTATCACATAAACTTCTACAATTTGTAAGTTTACACTGTTTAAAGATGCAGAAGTTAAACTTACAACAGACATTAAAAAAAGAACTTGTAAACATACCACCACCCATTTTTCACATCATTGTAGCTTGTTAATGTGGCATGGATATTTCATAATGCAGCATGTTGGTTTGAACCACAATCCCAACCTGGGCTTAAATGCCCCACCTAAAGTTCACTGGTTAGATGTAGTCTCCACATCTTCATGGTGGATGCAACATGAAAAGGATAGGCTTCTGTGCAAGCCGCCCTGAAATGAACGGGAGTGCCATGTTCTTGCCCAAGTCTTATTTATTTCAACTGGGGCTCTCCAAGGACAGTGCTTAGAGAACGAAGTGCTCCAGCACGTGCTATGCAAACTGTAATTCTAGGAAAGATTTTTGTCACTTAAGTTCACAGTAAAGGTGAACATGATCAAAGTCAGTGCATTTTTCCCTCTACAATCCCCCTCCCCAGGTTTCCTGGATAATTTCTTTTCCCCAAGTAATACTGAGTCAAAGGCAAATTGTTGTTGCAAATATCTCTATCTTCGTGTTTCATATCATAGCTGAAGGATGATATCTGCAGGACTTCTGTAAAGATACTTCCAAATAGCGTAATAATGAACGGCAGCTGCTGTGGCAACAAACAGATGCCAGATGGCATGGGCAAATGGAATTATTCCATCACTCTTGAAGAAGATCACTCCCATACAATAAATTACGCCTCCCCAGGCAAGTTCTTGAAGTCCTTCCGTGTTGTTCTGTAGATGAACAGAAAAGGGAACAAGTTTCTTTTTAACCTGAGTGCATGTAAGAGAACAGTCATTAACACTAAAGGAATATAGTGCAATTTCTGTTCAGGCTATACACAGACAAGATAGAAGTAAAAAACTATTATCAGGTATTGACATAAAAGCCTCTTGGCTTAAAAACCAAGAGGCTTTGTAGTACAGCATCCTGGTTTCTGCAGTGACCAGCAATATATCTATTGCTTTAGTGAAGGGAGAGGGTTATTGTGACCTAGGCAGGTGTTTACATTCCTCTCCAGTAGCTACTGCTATTGCTATCCAAGCATAATAAGGATAAATGGAAGAAGAGAGAAGGGGGCAGATAGATCCATGTGGAGAGATAAAACCATTTAGACATAATGATTCATTCCTGTGCCTGTTTGTGAAAGTAACCTGGACAGTCAGTTGGAGCAACCACAGACCTTGATACTACTTCCAATGAACATCAGGTTGGTCTGTAATAAAAATGTTAACGTCCACGGCATTAGAAAAAAATCAAAGAGTTAATTAACTAAATGGGGAACAGTAACTTGTATTGGTTCACCTTCTGCCAACAGAGTACTTCATGCAGCAGAGACTCAGTCTTTGGGCTAGGGATGAGGTGTGGTTATACTCAACAAGGATTTCATCTTCCACACTCTTTTCTCTGGGATTTGGCAACCTTTAAGGATATATGCTGGCGGCTTCACCACCTAATGGAAACTTTGACTGAGCAGATACAGGTAATTTTAAATGTAGGATTTACAGATATGAAGACTTCCAAATTTAACTTCCATGCTGAAGTCAAGGAAGTTCATGATTTCATGGGTTTTGTGCATTAGTTTGGATTCCCCTCAAAGGTCAATGGATCTGACTGAATTCTAGATAATTCTGGGGAGCATCTTATCTGCTTGGCTTGGTTGAGATGTGGAATAATTAAGGCCAACTGCTCCCATCCCTTAAGGAAAGCAATGACAAAACTCTTGCTTAAGGAAGTATCTTTGAACCCAACCAATTCCTACTGTCCCTCTGTGTAGCCAAATTAATGGCAAAGGCAATAATAGCATTACAACCCCAAATGATTCTTACAAATAATTATCTACATCCCTTTCATCTGGGTTCAGACATGAACTGGCACAAAATCAGCACTAAGCCCTCTTGTGAATAATCTGTACTGGAGAGATGCTTGCTGTCTCTCTGCAGGCTTTTATATTATTGACCACTGTTTCCTTTTAGAGCATTGGGAAGTGCTGTGTCATCTGTCCACGCAGTGCTAGGAAATAGTTTCCAGGATGCTGCACTTTGATCCAGCAAAGGAATGCAAAATCCCTATTAATAGAATGCGTCCAACTTTGGTGGCTCAGTTGTTTGTGTACATCCATTAAAATCATAACTTTTCTGTTAATCTAATATTACTAAAAATCTTCAGAAATTAAGATAACGATCAGGCTGTTATTCATTTATTTGATTTGTATCCTGCCTTTTACACAGGAGCTCACAAGACATAAAGAATGCTCCCTCCCTATAAAAATATTAACATCCTTTCATTTACTACTTCTTAGCTTTGTTTTTATAGGTTTTTTCCAGTTTTTAACAATAATAATGATAATTGTTTTAGGCATTTATTATTTGCTTTAGCTTCAACATATGCCACCTAGAAT
>JANHFN010004650.1:11720-30632 GCA_032468175.1 Toxicocalamus goodenoughensis
TGTGAGAGAGAGAGAGAGAGAGAGAGAGAGAGAGAGAGAGAGAGAGAGAGAGAGAGAGAGAGAGAGAGAGAGAGAATCCTACTAAATCCTATTAAATGGTAATAAGGCTAAGCAAACATATTTTATCAGAAGGGACCAGCAACCTTGGGCGCTATCTAAAATAATCTGATTAGATAGCGACATGGGGATCTCTGCAGACTAAACTGTAGAATCTAAATGGTCACATATAACATGAAAGAATAATCATGATAATCCTTACTTTTCATGGTAGAGAAATACATAAAATGCTCCCCCAGCAGCCATTAGCCAGATAAACCAACGCATATGAGATGCCAGAGGCCCAAGTTCCCGAAGATTTAACCTGAAAAAAATATTTAAATGACTTTCTGAACTAGTAAAAAGAATGGCATATTAAAGGCATCTTAAATTCTTTTTCCAGATGTAAAAAAAAAACCCCAGTCAGTTCTCAAAGGCAAGACGGAGGAGAAAACACATCCTTTTTGTTATTAATATGGTTTTAGTTTAAAAAAAAATCAAGAAAAAAGTTAAGTTAAAATATAGTGGTGTGAATGCATAATATTCAAGCTTATTTAAAGCATCCATATCACTAACATTCAATGAATTGAAAAAGTTAGTTCTGATGACAAAGTATGATAGTCCTTGACTTACAACAGTTCATTTAGTGATTGTTCAAAGTTACAACAGCACCGAAAAATGGCCAAGACTGTTTTTCACACTTACAACTGCTGCAGCATCCCGTTGATCATGTGATCAAAATTTGGATGCTTGGCAACTGGTTCATGTTCATGATAACTACAGTGTCCTGGGGAGATAAGGTCAGCTTTTGCAAACTTTTGACAAGCAAAGTCAATGAGGAAGCCAGATTACAACCATGTCACTAATTTAACAATAGCAATGATTCCTTTAACAACTGTGGCAAGAAAGGTCGTAAAATGGGGCAAAACTCACTTAATAAATGTCTCACTTAGCAACATAAATTTTGGGATACGTGTGGTCATAAATTGAGGACTACCTGTATATTTTAATTTATTAATCCCTATCACACTTGGAAAACTAAAATTTGCTTATAGTTTTATAAAATGTGTACTATAGCTTCTTATAGCAATAAAATTCTATTAAAATTATTTCAGTTCCCTGAAAAGAGTACAGTGTAAGTGCAGCATCACAGAATATTGTTGCCTCACATTCAGAGCTTCAGTCCCCCAAAAGCAGAAATCTGATTCTGTACTAATCTTGTGTGATCAGGTCAACTAAGTTGAAAAGGCAAAGACAAAAACAAACCAGCAACCCTACCACCAGACTTAATTATCAGATGGAAAACAAATTTTACTTTTATTTTTTCTCAGATTAGGAGCAATTATTTAACTAATACTTCAGACGGAAGCTACAATGGTAATATGGGATTACATTTGTTTTCTACCCAAGAGCATATATTTTCATCCTTACCAAGGCGCATATGATGCTGCAATGAAGATATAGATCATCATTCGGTCACACATATGGAAACAGTGCTCCATTGTCCTAAATTGCAAACAGGGAACAATTCAGAAAAAAGTGCCATTAAAATAATTACCCTGGAATTCCACCCAAGAAGTACTAGGCAGACAGAGAAGATTAAACTAGCCAAAACATAATGCTTGTTTTCTTAGAAAAACAAGCAAACAAAAAAAAGGCAAAGCATCTAAATCAAAACCAGTATCCAAATGTGCTTTTCTGCTCTTTCTTCCCAAAATTGTATTTTTATTGTATTTTAGAAATGTAACATTGAGCAATATTAGTCTTCAGTTCAAATATTTTGCTCAACTGTCCTATAAGGCTTTTTTTGTTTGGTTTATTTTTTAATAAATATTTTAGCAAAAATATTATACAACGAAACATACTGAGTCATTTTATTGCGTAAGTTCTGGAGAAAAGAATTATTGAATTTACTTTGCAATACAGCTTAGGAATTTGGTACCTGGAGAAGGAAAAAAACTTTGTGTTTTTCATATATATATATTTGGGACAGACCAAACCATATATACTGCAGTCTACTTATATGATCATGTATTAACATTGTTTAAATGGATTCTATTAAAAGACTTCATTCATCATACTTGTTTGACAATTAAAACTAAATGCCAAAATTGTTCTTGTGTGTAATGAAATCTTCAGCCACTTGCAAATTGGCTTATAGTAGCAGCAAGAATGCCTTTAATTTTAGGAATTTTTCTTCACCTCTACTCCCTCTCCCACCCCACTTACTAAAATTGCTAGAAGGAAGAAACAGGGCTTCCTGACCTTTCAGCAATGTTTTGCACCAGGATGCTATTTATATTTTCTCTATGCTTCCTGGCAGTTTGCTGATCTTCTGATGCGGAGGCTGCTGGAGAGAAAGTGTAGTATCCCATTTGGGGAGCTTCCATTGCACATCAAGTTGAGGGATGAGCATGCACCTGATTCTCATTCTAGTATATTTTAGGCTAAAAAATCACATTTTATTTGTTCCATGAATTCTCCCTTTCTATTGCATGTATAAACTGGAGGATTAATTAATTGATTAAAATAGATGTGGGGTCGTCAAAGCATTTAAAAAAATATAACTTGAAATCTGATATTTGAAATGGACACCTAACATTAGAGAATCATTATTAAAAAGGCACAACAAAGAATATTTCTCCCGCGTCAACTCAGAAAGTTCAGACTGCCCCAGAGGAATTATTGAATCAGCAACCAAACAAGACAGGTACAGACTCCAAGGATAGTTAGAATTTCAGAAAGAACAATTGCAACCAGCCTGCCTTCCATAGAGGACCTGTATATTGCCTGGATCAGAAGGGAGGCTGAACAAAACAGACCTCTCAAATCCTGGATATAAACTGTTTCAACTCCTTCCCTCAGGACACCAATTACAGGGCACGGTATGCCAAAACAACTAGATACAAAGACAATTTTTCCCTTGTGCCATCGCTCTACTGAACACCTAATTCCCACAGTATTTTCTTATATCTAAGTATATTTACCCATGTGTTATGGCTGTAGTATTATTATCTTTCTCATCTACTCTACTATTCCCTCTTATTGGTATCATCATCGTCATTATTATTATTTTGTTGCTTTGCATGTACACTGAGAGCTTCAGCACCAGAGACAAATTCCTAGTGTGTCTAATCACACTTGGCCAATAAAATATTCTATTCCAAATGTTTGGGTGCTTCAAAAATAAGATAATCGAAGTGAGTTTTTTGATCAGGCTGATGATTTGTTATTTTACTCCCCTAATTATTTTATGCTAGCATGCTTATGCTTTAAGATGCTTTAGATTTTCTGTCATTTAAAAAAAACAGTGCTTGATCAGACCCCATGTGTCCAAATGAATAAATTCTAGAACTATTCTGTAGAAAAAGCTAGAAGTAGATAATGATAGGACAACATTTTAGTATTTTAGAGACCAGTAAACATTCAATAAAAAGATAGGAAGATGACTAGTATAGGACTCTTGCGAAAGTTTCCTTCCCAAAATTAGAAGAGAGGATGCAAACGTTGAGGGTAAGATTTAGTTTTCTTACATAAGCAACTGTTGCAAGAGGACATAATTCTAGGGAAGTTAAAGTTCGTTTCTTCACCCTGAAGTTCCATGTTTGCTAATGAGTTTTGAGGGACTAACTAAAAAATGTCTTTGGATTACCGAATTTGATTTCAGAAATATAGTAAGTCAATATTTTAAAGAGTGTATTCCTTGCAAAGAGTGGGACTAAGCCCTATGATCAGTACTAATGAAATCAACATTTGCTCCTGGTAGCTTAATTTTCAGGATATTTTGTGGTCTAGATGTCAGGGAATATTTAAAATTACAAAAGATAAATTGTACGAAGAACCATTGTAACAAATTTATTTTGCTCTGAAACATAACATAAAAGACTTACTTAAAAAGCAGAACAGATTAGAGTGTGTCAGAAGAAAGTGCCAGAAATCTCTACCTTAGATGACTCTTCTTCCAAGAAATGATATGAAATACTGTTGAAACGATGAAAAGTGCACATAGACCAACTCCATATATCCATGCTGTTATCTTTTCCCACTGATCCTCAGACAGTCGATGAAGGAGGGCACTACCAACAATGGCTGGGAAAATAAGAAACTAGACCAAAAAAAAAACCCCAAAACAAAACAAAAGCATTATCTCATCTGAATTTTATGCCATTTATAAATGTGCTCTCTTCACCTCATATTACTGTGAAAATACTTCACGTTGACATCAATAAGGCATTTGGCTCACAACAAAGCACCCCTACTTAAAATAATGAATGGTCTGAAATCTTCTCAAGGTCTCCTGGGCACATAGGAGGTTGGCCCAGAAGACATTTTATCTCAGAAAGCTGTCAAATCCCCGATAGTCATATTTTTTCCTCTGCCCTTTGATTCAAATGAAATGAAAATAAGTGAGGTTTTAAAACAAAATTATATTATCCTAGTATATAACAAATAAACGTATTCTTAATTTCCATTATGGAAAGGAGGAAAAATGTTTCTAATTTCCTCGTGCGTTTAATCTCAAGATCTCTCAATTATCTTGAATAACAATTGCTGGTACAGAATTGCTATGTCACAAAGACACACGACATGCCAAAAGACAAAGCAGCACCCAACTATCAGGCAATCATGTTTGAGATCAAAATAAGCTGAAATTAAATTCACTGTGCAAGTGAGGGAAAAAAACCCACAACACTTACAAAATATCTAACATGTATGCTTAGATACAGAGATTCACGATTACTGTCTTTAAAATGGCTGGATGCTGGTTTAGTACAACCTGTAAACTACCCATTATAAACCATAGTTCAGGCTTAAAACTAGTTGTGAACCAGGCTACTATACTTTGCTTAAAAACACAGGGCTAAACCAACCAAATTTTCTGTTATGTTCTAACTACTTCATTGCCTTTAAAATTTATATTTTAGTAAGATGTCTAAAATATTTTCACAGCCTGCCAAAAATGCACTTGTTTCTAAACAGCATTTTATTCATTTGTATGTATCATATATAAAAATTATGCGAAATTTTTTCTGTAGTCCAAGATACATGACATAACTACTTTCTATACAGTATTGTGGTACTAGCTAATTCGTACAGTACTCATCTATTTATTTTCAGATGCCCACTTACTTCCAGTTTACAAACACAATTGTAATATGAAACCATTGTCCTTGCAGTCAAAAATTAAAAATCTTACCAGACAAATAAACAGTTAAACAAACCCATACATATCATGTTACTTGAGATTTCTCTACAATAATAACAATATTTGCTTATCCATTTTAATAAACCTCCCTTATATCATTAGTCCTTTTCTTTTATCTACATGTTTCTAACTTCTGTTTTTATTAGCTAGCCACTGATAAAATAAGTCCCATGTCAAAAAAATATTCAATTTCTTCCTTTCCCTTAATTGTAAGTGTTAGTCTATCCATTTCTGCACATTCTAATATTTTTTAAATCACATTTTCATCTTCATTTCACTTTTCCACTGTTGTGCAAATACAATTCTAGTTGCAGTTAATACAAGTAGAATCAAATATGCATTCCCCCTTGTTATACTTATCTGATAAAATGCCCAAAAGAAGTATTTCTGTTTTTAAATCTGTATGTTGCTTTTTTATCATTTTTTTCCATCCATGTGTGTATTTTTTCCATCCAATATTTTTTCGCTTTTGGGAAGACATTTTTCAACTAGACCATTGCAACTATGTTAACTATCGCATTAACTATCTAACCTATGACTGCTGGTCAACCTAATATAAAAGGAAAACTTGAAATAAGAGGAAAATATATAGAAATAACAGAATAATTATTTAGCTGACACAGACCAAATAAGAGGCAGGCTACTTGTTGATCAGCATTTTAATAATTGTGACACATTTTGCTAAAGGGAACGGGAGGAAAATATTATTTCCAGTCAAGTTCCTCAAAATCTTAGTATTTCAGTTTACTGTCATGATAATTTGGGGAGAAAAGGGTGAGGAACTCAAAGCCTGATATAATACTGAATTAGTTTACTATATTTAATAAATATATTTAATGAATTTTGTGTCCCATGGAAGGAAAACAATGGAAAAGAATCTATAAGGTTTTGGTTGAACCCTCTTTTTAGCATAAATTGCCAAAACAGTACACAAACCAAAGTAACACAAGTAGCCTGTACTATATCAGAAAAATGAATTAAAGTAATGCATAATGAATGAAAGATCCCCTGATCTAATAAATTATCAATACACTATTAAATTTAATGTTTTGTATACACTCGCAGATAAGCCAAGAATTTAGGTGCCATAACACACACCCCTACACACAATTGAGTTCAGTTTATCCATGGATGGGCTTACCTGTGAGTATATATAGCAATAAAAAGTACCCATCCATATTCTCATATTTGCAATTAAAGGACCCCCGTGTTTTTAAGCAAAATATGATGAAAAATGTGCCACCTTCAGATAAGCTGATTCTCAAAATATTATGATTTTCATAATTGGCTTATCTGCAGATGGTGCGTTTTTCACTGTATCTTGGTTAACTTAATCCATGGATGGGATCATGCACTAATATATTCGGCAGACAGGAATCAGAATTATTTGGACTATCATAAGAATTGACTTCCAGGAAATTTACTTACCGCATGAGTGTAACAGTTAGCAGCATGCTCATAGCAAGTAGGTTTATAACGACTATTTGCTGGAGCTGGATGATTCATAAATCTGTTGAGATAATCAATATATTAGGCTGATGCAGATTAATATTGCAAGAATGTAAAGAATGCTTTTATTTATTGTTAAATTAATTCATATTTTAATGTTTTTGATACCGAACATTAAATACATTTACAATGAAAAAATAGAATTTCATTAAAAGTGTTTTTCTCCACACTTGGCACAACAGAACATTTAGAATTTAAAAGTAACATTGAGCATCAAATGTATGTCCATTATACTGCAACATTATTTTGGGGGAAAGCAACCCATGGCAATAGGTATCTACACCCTGAAACAAAGATATTAAGAAGTTGGATAATAGAGGTATGATTTGGAAATGTTACTTCACCTTATTTCTCTTCCATTAGTAGAGAAGGCAGATTTTTTTTTGAAATTATGATAAATAAACCTACACATCTTCTTTGAGGATTCCACTTCCTAGATTCTGACTTTTATATACATGCCTTTTAAAAAAAATCTCCATAATTTAAAAACTCATCTCTAAATCTTACAATTAAGAAATCTACATCAGGGTTTTATATATTCATTTATCAATTGGAATAAACTGCTTATCAGTGCTTTCTTCCAATTAACTAATTCAGAGCTTCAATTGGAGAGTATCTTGCAAAAAGGACCAAAATGTTTTTATCAAAAAGTTATGACACATAGCTCCAAACCTTAATATAGAGCATTTTGATGAAGTGAGTTATCACTAACCCTTAATGTGCACACTGAATTTCATTCCAATAATAACTAAAGCTCCAAAACATATCATCACTATAACACTATAAAATGTTTCCTGACTCCTTTTCAAAATGGCATGGGATTATGCTTTGCTTTGTATTTAGAGAAACAAATCACAACCTTCACTATGTCTCAATTTCATAAAATTTCAATAAAGTATTACAGTAATCAAATCTGTTTGGAACTTGAAATAAAAAAATACAGATTCTGAATATATAAATCAGTCTTTCAAATTTCAGCTGAATTATTATCTGAATGTCACAGCAGACTAGATCAATCACAAAAAAACACATTTTGTTTCCAACTATTTTCCTTACCCATATAAAGTTGCTATCTTCCCCAAAATAATGATTCCCCAAATCATATCACTGAAATGTGGCCATTTAATACCAAATCAGCAATACACTCTCAGGGTGCTAGGTACAGAAACTGTGAAGAAACTGGCATGGGGAAAGTGTGTGGGAGTGTGTGGGTGGGGTAGCAGGAGTATATCTGCTTAGGTGTCTTAAGTGTCTCTTTGGAATATCCTCCGAGTGCATATTAAACATCTTCCCTTTCCTTTAGAAGGGCTGGTGAGGTAGAATATACTACTCCAGAAGGAACCTGAAACATGGCACAACTGAAGCAATAGTGCACAACTAGTATGCTGCTTTCCTTCTTGGCGCTTTCCCAGGGTAAAGTCAGAAGGAGGTATGTAAATAAATCATGGGCACTGTTGTGTGGAGGGATTTAGCACTCTTAGGGAAAAAGTTCACCCAGAGCCTGCCAATAGAAATTTGGCTGTATAGATTCCTACACACACTCCAGTGATTTTATAATTATCCCAAGGTTTTTTAGCAATATGTTTCAGCACCAAGCTACATCAGCTTCCTTAAGCCATGTGCTTTATTGCTATTTTCTGTTGTGAATCTTCTCCATAGGGTATCTTTATACTGTTTTTTTTAAAGAATAACTAGCTTGATGTTATAAATCATGCTGTATCAGGACTCAGCATCTGTTATATTGAAATACCTCTAAAACTTTTTCTATATCATTCACTTTATGACCTTTTCCATAAAATGGTTTTACTTTTTTTTCTAAAAGAGAAAAATTATAGGTAATCCTCATTTAGCAACTAACTCAGACAGCAACTGTTCATAATTACAATGGTGATGAAAAAGTGACTTTACAACCAATTCTCACATTTACAATCTTCACACATCTGTAAAGTAAAGGAAAGTAGAAGTTTTTAGCACAGTTGTGGTTTCACTTAGCAATCACTCTGCTTAACAACCAAGCCACTGCTCCCAACCAAGATGAGTCCTTGCTAAATGAGGACTATCTGTAATATCACATACATTTTGCATATATTCTAATGAATAAACAAAAACATTAATTAAAAATGTTAAAAATAAAACAAAAACACTCAAGGGGCAGTCTGGATGAACTACTGGGTATTTTTCTGTCATTAGTTTTCTACGTTTCCATGTTTCTATCAAGCAAAGGTATACAGTATTAAGGGTGAAATAAACTGAATCCTGCTATTAAAAATGATTTTTTATGCTTTTATCAACTTTAGTGTGTATCTGTAATTGTTCTTTAATTCTACATTCTCTCCTAGAATACAGATGATAAAAGTTGGAACAGCTCATTTCAAGCTTAAAATACTTCAAAAATATTTTGCAGATCCCTATTTCTAGCCACTAAGGGTTATATTATATATTATTAAATAACTGTATTAGACAAATATAGTGTATTGTAGGATGCACAAAGAGGCAAGATTCTGCTTCATTATAGAGACAGTACAAGTGCAACTACTATTTCCTTGTAGACTTGCAATTAAAATTCCTTGTAAGGGATACATATATTTATATACCAATTTTATGTAAGATTAGGAAATAATTTTAAATGCAAATTGTTAACATTTCTAACAGATTGAATTCTGAGAATGCATCAATTTTGTTGTACTTTTCCAAATTAGTTTTAAAGTTTAGTAATATAATAATCCCCTTTTCTGTATTTCAAGAATTCAAATAAACCGATATTAACATAGTTTTTTTCCACATATTGAAATTTGTTTTCCCTCACATCTTGAGAAACGAACTGCCTCTAGTTTCTGTAGGCAGAAAATATCTAGTTTGCCTTTCTTTTTTCTTTTCTTTTCTTTCTTTTTTTTGGAGTGGGGGTGTTTTCAGACTTTTGGCTCCTGGCAAATGCACAGGCAAGACCTCACAGTTTCAGCGGGGCTAGTGTAGTAGTAAAGGCTTGAGGGTAGAAATGGGGACAAAACCATCTGAATGACCTTGAGCCCATTCTTTTCTCACAGCCCTAGGTAGAAGACAATGGCAAATCACTTCTAAAACCATTGCCAAGAAAACTGCAGGGAGTAATTTGCATTACAGTAGAATAATTATAGTATTAAACAGTAATTTACAGCATTATTCAGGTTGTTTAAAAACAGAAATCCTTGCAGGTGACAAGCTGGCGGCTCAAGGGTATAATAGGAATGTGGATTTTTTTTTTCCAATTTGAGATAGGGTATTCCCAACTTCCCTTTTCTCACCAAAAAATGTCTTGAATACTTTCTTTAAAAGCAGAGTTGGCTTAAAAATAAGCCACAAGTTTAGCTATACTGAGTTATTACAGAACAGAAACAAAGTGTTCCTTGTTTCTCCTCATTAATTTACATGTATGAAATTACAAGCATGGAACCCCGTGTATTTGCTTGCAAATTATTTTTAAATAACTGTTATTTATAAAATAAGATCTAACCCGAAAATATGTCCTAATGTGTCTTTTGGAGCAAAAATTAATTTAAGACCCTGTCTTCTTTTCACGGAAACATAGTAGTAACCACTTAAAATAGCTCTAAAAGGCAACCTTATACAAAATTAGATTCAAACAATATTTTTAATACAGGCTACTTGACCCATGGCTATCAGTAGCCATAGTGTAGTTTATTCCCCCAAAGCTTATTAGCCTTCTTGTTAACTAACCTAAGATTGTTTTGCATCTATTCAGTTGTGAGCAATTGCATTTCCCCAAATATTATTTTCAGTGGGGGGTGCGGGGGATATGGGAAGGAGGGAGAGAGAGAAAGGGCGAACCAAAAGTGAGTTTAATAAAAGCTTTTTTTTAAAGTAATGTTATCTTTAGGCTATGTGTAATAGGGAATCTTATTAGCACGTGGTTATCTCCAATTTATTAAATTTCTGTATTCAATTAATTCTTTTTGAAAGCTTAAAAATGCACTTACTAGCACATCTACAATGTTGTGAGGCCCAATTGGGTCCAACTTGTGTATGATTATTAAAATGGCTAAAAACTCATTCTACAGTCTTGAATTATCTTAACAGCAGAAATGAGGGTTTTTTAAAAATAAATAAATAAATAAATAAATTTAATTTTTATACCGCCCCTCTCCCGAAGGACTCGGGGCGGTGTACAGCAGATAAAAAACACATAATACAAGATCATAAAAGCATAATTAAAACAAAATATTAGCAAAGCTGCAATGATTAAAACTAAATGATTAAAACTAAAAAGGTTCAAATGACTCTTAAACTGATAAACATGCAGACCAATGATGCTTAGATTTTAAAGGATAAATCTGAGAGGAATTAAAAAAGAACATACATCATATGTCTTGTTCTCTTAATATTTATTGGTAACTTGAGAGACAATCCACACAATTTTCTTGGCTACAATGTTGGAAGTGGTTTGCCATTGTTTTCTTCCTAGAGTTGACTTACAGTGACTGGTCACTGCTGAAGTCATTCAGGCAGCTTCTGTGCCTAAACCAAAATTAGAACTCAAAGCTTGCTGGCTTTTAATGTGGCCCAAGAGTCAAGTTTGATTCAAAGGCATAAACAAATGCACATCTTGGGATAATTAAGATAACAGCTTTTGCAATACAAGTTGTAATTCACCTCACTGTCTTGCTGATATGAAATAATCCAGACAATTAAATGAGCTACAAGTCTCTTCAGTGATAAGAGATAGGGACTGGAAAACTGGTAATTGCTTTGATATTCAAACCAGATCTCTAAAAAAGGGACTTTTGTAATCAGGTTCATTCATATTTATTTTCAAAATGAAATAAGATTTTTTTAAAATCAATGGTTACAATCATGGTTGGTATGTTCAAAATTATAAGGTTGATGAAACTTCATATCACAATTAAAAACATTGCTCCATTTTGTTTTAAAAATATGGAACTGAATTACCTGGAAATGTTTTGGTCATTTTGATGTAACAAAGCTAAAGGTAAAATCTCTTTCAAGACTGACTCTCACAGATTTCATAACACTCCTATATTATTTTTTTGGCAATACTGTAATACAAAAACTGTCACTACCTTTTTGGGTGATTTCCACACACACACCCTTTATCTTTCACTTCTGCAAATCCCAGATGGTCTCATCCAAGTACTAAACTACACTGTATCTCCAGTTTTCTAGTTCAGCTAAGGTTGGCAAGTACTGCTACCTGCTACAGTTTGACCTAAGGAGTTCCCCTTAATTAAAGGATGGATCCAAAACCTACAAGGTTCTACTCTCATTATCTCTCTCCTTTAGCTGTCTATTTTAACTGTGTAAAAACTTGCTGCTAAATAACTGTTCTTGACTCATGTGAAAAAGAAAAAAAAACATTTTAGATCTTTTTCAAAGTAAAAATGATTATAAAAGAGGAAGAAGAAAGCCAATTCTTCAGCATATCCAATGTGAATAATAAAGGCATGTATTGCTATGTGGAGTTGGACCATATGTAAAGACAGGTCTAGTCATGCTTCAAATTAAACCATTCATGTCTCTATCATATCATGCTCCAATTATTCCTTAGATTTTTAAAGAGGAAATCTGATACTTTTCCCAAGCATGAATAACTGTAGCAAAGAATACAACAGATGTGACTTTGACATATTGTTTAAAACAAGATCAAACATTTGCATTATTATTTTAGCACTACTGTTTCTGACCTAATACATATTTGACTCATTTTTGCAGGTTCTATTAACACACAATATTTTCCATATTACATTAATGAACGGGTGTCAAACTCGCAGCAACATGTTGCCATCACATGATGTTTTGTTACTTTTTTTCCCTTCACGGAGCTGGGGTGGGCATGGCCTGCGTGTGATGCATACAGTCCACGGGCCACCAGTTTCACACCCCTGCTTTAGTACATTATTCCCAAACTGATTTTAATCCTTCCTTTGCCCCTCAAACTGATGAATCTGTCCCACAACTACATGGATGATTCTGAAAAATAGAAAAGGGGAAAATGGAAAAGCTTTCTAATATGCTACACATGAAAGAGAAATGTAGTTCAAGTTAGAGGAACAAGACAAACACCGGATATATGAACTTTCACCTATTACTAGAAGATGAAAAACTTCAACTATGATCTATTTCCTTTCTGAAAGAAAAGCACTATAATCATGTCTACTGTACTCTCATCCATAAGCAGATATCTATCCAATTTTTCTCAAGCAGCAGAGATAATAGCCACTTTTTCATATATGTAGAAATTCAAGAAACTGTCAGCTGTAAGTATATGCAATATCAAATGCTCACATTCCCTGCTGTCTCAATTGTCAGTTTCAAAGAATGTACAGATTCAGTTTTTTATTTATTAAGGAAATGTACATGCCTGCTCACGGTAACTGTAGGTGGCTTATAGAAATAATCCCCCTTTCTCTCACTTGGAGTTATAGTGGAAGAGAAGAAATCACAAAATTAAATGATGCATCAGAAGAAGAAAGGACAAGAACAAAAAAGAAGGGAAGAACAAGGAAGAGAAAGGACTCCAAGAATTTGAATTTCAGATGCCCTTCTGAGCAACCTCAGGCCAGAAATATTTACATTCCTCAAACAAATAGCTGCTGTCAGATAATATAAATAGGTAATTCAAGATGGTGCAAGAAAAAAAATAAGGTAAAATTAAATATGTAGAAAAAAGTGATGGGAGATGTGCCCATAAACTATTAGCTTAGATTAAATTAATGTCTTGTTAAGTGTATTAAAACAAAAGTAATTTGCATATACTTTCAATTTTTCTCTGTATTTCAAAAAAACACTTCCAAAATCAGATACACAAACAAAAATTCCCACTCTTGATTTTGTTTTTGACAGCGGAGTAAATTATGAACTTACCTTCAAAAACAAAATTAATGGTATCATACACAAGATGTCATATGCACCATTTTGTAAACTCTTAAGCAAAAAGCCTGTATCCCATCCAAGATATTACAAAGGACTAGTATTATAAGCAAAAAATAGCTTACTGATAAAAACCCATGCTTGTAAGCCAAAATAAATCTCACCTGGAAAAAAAATCAGTTGAAAAAGTTCACCATCCCCAAATATAGCTTTACAATTACTCTATGTACATTTTTCTACATCACTTGATGGAAACTCATCCTCAAGTAATATCTCTCTCTTCCCATCTTCCTGCTATAATTCCATCAGTATCTCGCAAATTCCACTTGTACTGAGATGTATACAGACATTGAGTATCTTTAGAAAAACCACCTTCGTGGCATCGCATTCAAAATTGAGTGCTAGAGATTAAATCCATAAGCACTTGTGTAAAAAAAAAAAAAAGCCCTCTGGCAGCAAGTCAAGACCACAGCCCTTTTATAGGTTTCCAGTCTTTAGAAAAAGAGGCAACGGTTTACACATATGTCTGAATGAGATACACAGCACACCCAGAACCATAACATCATTTGTGTTCTGCTTTAATTAATCTCGATTAATGACTCTCGCCCCGAATCTATTTTCACGTGGTCCCCTGGACACGACTACCCCGCAGCAATTTGAGCTTAACTCAAATTAAGTTGTATATTGATATTCTCTCTCTCTCTCCTATCCTACTCCCTCCCCAACCCAAAAATAGCAAATTAAAATCCCCCGAAGCCATGCCACGAAACCGGGGGAGGGGAGGGGATAACGGAGCCCACGTTTCAGCCCTTAACTCCACGGAATGCAGACAACTGGAGAAGGGAGGACGAAAAGACACGTGTGGTTTTAAAAAACGGAACCGTTTTTATTTTAAGAGGTCTCTGTGCTCCACGGGGGTGAACGGCAAAAAATAAGGTCCGGCCACGGGAACGAGGCAGAATCTCCCCGATTAAAAGCATCGGATGGCGAACACACACCCATTAAGGGTGGTGGTGGTGGTGTTTCTACCTTCCTCCTACGGTAGGCAGAGGAGGGAGATCCGCCGCCAACCCTTAAGCCTTATAACGGAGTCCCCTCCGCCCCCGATAAGCCTCCGCCGCGCCTCACCTCCTGAACTTCTCCTGGAGCCGCCGCATGGGGGGGCCAGTCGACCCGCCCTTATTCGGGCCGGCGGTCGGCACGGGGGGCTCCCGGCAGCTCCTGAGGCAGCGAGGGCCGGAGTCCGGGCCCTCATTGGCTTGCCAGCCCGCGCCGAGGCAGCCGAAGCGCCGCACAGCAGGCCCAAAGTTGCCTCCAGGAACACGAGCAGCAGCGACGCCACCAATTCTGTCCCGCCGGCTTCAGACTCCCGTTTTCAACCGGCTCCGGCCCGTCCCCGAAGTGTCAGTCGGAGGCCGGGGAAAACCCCGCCCACCTCCGAGGGCGGGCGGGAAGGAAGCGGCGGCAGAACAATAGGCTGGGAAGGGGCGCGAGAAGGAAAGAGCCGGGAGGCAAGCTGGCGCGCGTGCCCTACCCCCCCGGGCGACGTGAGAGACCCGTTGATGGCGCGCGCGGCTCACTTTTCCCTCGGCGGCGAGGGGAAGGCGGCGAGGCGTGGGTTGCGGGAGCTACTCATCTTTCCCGCTCCGCCACCTCGGGGAAGGCGTCGTGGCCTAGCGAATGGCTGCGGGAGGGCTGGTTGCGTGGCGTTGCTTCGGGTCCAGACCCTACGGCAAGGGGTAACGAGCCGGCTCCGCCTGGTCGTCCAAAACGGCGCACGATTTAAAGTGTGCTCGCCGGAGGCACGCCTGCTGTGGGGGCTCCCTTTCTTTTCATAGCAAAATGATTTGCTAGAGCTTTAAAATCCGCACACACCCCCTTTCGCCGGTTCAGGCACTCCGCTGGTCATTCCCAGAGAGGAAGATGCTTGCTTAAAACAAACAAAACAAAACACGAAGGGATGTTTCGCTGAAAGTTTAATGACCTATCCGTGAAGGAGATGGCCTGCTGCATCTCTGCACGATCTGTTGCTCTGGTCTCATCTGGCTAGGAAAATATTGCTTTTATTTCATTTATGACTCTCCTGTCCTCCAAACATTGTGCTTAGCAATTCCTCTTCCCAAATTCCCCTCCTCAATTCTACCCAGTGAGGTAAATTGGACTGAGAGACTGACTGACTGACTCCTACATCTGTGATGGTGAACCTATGGCACTGCTGTGTATGTGCCTCCCATTTTGGGAGTCTTTGGGTCTCTGCTGCGCATGGGAGCAGTGGGGGACATGGGGGGAATAGGGTGCATGCATGGGAGGCATGCATGGGGATGCACACATGCACTGGGGACGTGCATGCGCGGGTGGCCCATGCATATTACATTTTGGTGATGTGCGCTTTGGGCGCTCAGTGCTGAAAAGGTTAACCGTCACTGCCCTACATCATCCAGTGGATAGCTCTGCATCTGTATTTTCACAGTTCCAGGTCAACTCTTTCATCACTATTAACACTTTTGAGTCTGGCTCAGTGTTTCTATTTGAAATTGACCAAGTCAGAGACAAGTAGAATCATTCACTCATATCTGTCCTAGGTGCCCCGTATATAAGCATTTTGTATGAACCTGCTTCTCGCTATTAAAAGAAACAGCTACTGCTTTAACTGCAGTAATACGCTCTGGGGTACTCTGTAATTTCTGAAAATTTTGTGTTCTGAATTTAAAATACCATACCCATTTGTTTTAAAATATGAATAACGATCTTTTAAAATATAAAGCACAAAAGAACAGCAGTGGATGAAAAACAGTGGACCCATTCTCCCATGCTTTTATGAATACTAAAAATACACAAGCCTGACAATTTCTTCATCCACTTATATTACAAGGGACCCCAACATACCACATAGCCAGAGAACCCACAAAAAAAATAAAAAATAAGCGTGGACATTTCACAATAGGGAGCAAATATTCTATCAACTGTTCAACACAGTGTCTCCAGAAAATTAAAGACTTAAAAATGGAAGATAAAACTATGGTTTCATTAAATATCACAGCACTCTTTATATCCATAGATCTAGAACTAGCAAAAAAAATTGATGGTAGCCATATTCACAACATGCCTAACCTAGCTAAATGCACTAATATAAAAATATCTAGAGTCAATCTCTGCCTCCTTATCTATTTTCAGTTTGAAAGGCAAATATAGCAACAAATCAGAGAAACACCCAAGGGAGAGACTTGCAGAGACTATGCAGCATCTAGAAACTGGGACTTCTCCATGTACACAGAAAAATATAGATCTGTTATGTAGATAACACTATCATAATAAAAGGAATAACTGGAGAAGATGCATGAAACAATCAACAATATCTTCAAACAAATAAAATTCATGAGGGAAGAAGAAAACATACATACTACTCTTCCTAGATTGGCTCATCTGAATAGGAAATTTTGGCACATTAGAAACTCAATGGAAAATCCAAACTAACTGAGTGATCTATTACCAAAGTAATAACCCAGCTTTCCACCAGAAGAGCTAAGTAACAACTTATTTAGATGAATACAAACAGTGCAGCAAATAGGAACACCAGACAAAAAGAAACAGACTGCCAACATCTTACATATCAGAATGCTAATATACAATATACAACACAATGATATTTCTGCAACTTTATCAAAAAATACCTGATCACTCAACCTACTATAACACACCAAAGCAAGCTATGAAAAGTGTTAAATATGCATGATGTTATATCTACATATACCATGTCATCCACGTCAGATGCAAAGTGGAGTCTGATGTCAGACTCCACTTATTGGTTTCAGCCACTGGTGGGAATATCGGGGATCCATCAGTGGCTGAAGTATTGGACAGCTCCGACTACAAAAAGCCAGTGCTGGCCGCAATTGTTGCTTTTTTAACCCTTTTGAAATAAAGAGTTCTCTACACTGCTGGTCCGTTCCTTCCTTGCTACACCTATCTAACACTGGCGACGAAGGTGGGATCCCAAGGAAGACAAAGGATCTCGTGGGCACCACGGCCATTTTCCAGCTGACCGTTCAGACCTACAGCGAACCAACATGGCCCATCGACCCCTATCCATCCCATTTGACCCAGCCAAAGAGAAGTGGTCTGCGTACATGGGAAGATTCAACCAGAGTGTGGTGATGAATGGGATGAAAACAGAATCTGACAAAAAGAAGAAGGCATACTTCTTGACCTATTTTGATTCAGAACTCTATGAACTGGCAGAAGCCCTCGTTGCAGAATATTTGGAAAATGTCTCCTGGGACGAACTGCAATGGGCATTGAAGGGGCATTTTGACCCTACCCCATCATACATGGCAAACCGAAATGACTTCTGTACCTGAATCCAAAAAGAAGGGGAAAGTATAAGTGATTTTGTAGCTGCATTAAAGAAATTGTCAAAAAATTGCAAGTTCTCGAACACTGAAGAAATGATCTGGGATTGTTTTGTCCTTGGACTTAGAGATTTAACACTGCAGAAGAGACTGTTCGCTTGAGAGGACATCTCCTTCAAACAGGCGCTGGAAGAAGCAAAAGCAGCAGAAACCTCTGAATCCTCAGCTGCCTGAGTCAAAGGACATGGCAAGGTCCATGCCACCTAAGTAGCAAGGAGGACCTTGCATAGTCCATCCAGCTCCGAAAGCAGTGACAGTGAAAAAGAGGATGTTCATCGGGTAAGAACTAGTAAATCCAAAAACGGAAAGGGGAGCAAACCATGTGAAGGTTGCTGGGGAAACCACTCTCACTCCACCTGCCATTTTAAAGAAGCGATCTGCAGGCAATGCGAGAGAAAAGGCCACATCATGGATGCCTGCAGAGCCAGCCAACTGGCTGACACACTGAGCCGAAGAACATACTCCCCAAACAAACATTACAAGAGCCGGAAGACGTTTGGCAGGAAATTTAAAAGACAAGATGGCGGCTGGGAAGAAGAAACACACCACACAATAGGTGGCTACAATCACACTCGTGTAGCACACACAGGTACTATTTAAAGTGATAAATTCCTCACAGAAGTGAACATTGATGGAAAGATGTGGCCGATGGAAGTGGACTCAGGATCATATATATCAATGATATCCTGAGCAGCACTCCAGAAAATCAACCCCGCGATCTGCCGAAATCAACTCCAGCCACAACGAATAATATTAAAGGACTACCAGGGCTGCAAAACCAGCCCTGGGGAAGAAGGTCTGCCATGTGGAATACAGGGAGTTTAAAGGATCCCTACAGCTGACTATCGTGGACCAGAACCTACCCAGCCT
>JANHFN010004650.1:30732-44209 GCA_032468175.1 Toxicocalamus goodenoughensis
CCTACAGCTGACTATCGTGGACCAGGACCTACCCAGCCTCCTAGGGAGAGAATGGTTTGCGCCTCTACAAATCAGCCTCACTGGTATCCACGCAACAACGATAACTAGAGCAGGTGGCAGAGAAGATTTGAATGTGTTAGAAAAAGAATTCCGGGACATTTTTAGCAGCAAATTGGGCAAGTATAAGGGGAACCCAATAAGTTTTAGCCTAGACCCCAACATAGCCCCTATCCATCTCAAGTCCTGGAGAGTCCCATTTGCTCTGCATCCAAAGGTTGAAGACCAATTAAATAAACTGGTAGCTCAAGGCATTCTTGAGCTGGTAGACCACACAAAGTGGGAGACACCTATAGTGACCCCTGTGAAACCCCATGGGTCTATCAGAATCTGTGTGGACTACCGAAGTACCCTCAACCATGCCCTACAACAGAGTGCATATCCGGTGCCAGTAGTCCAGCACCTGCTACATTCGTTGAGCTGGGGCAGAATTTTTGCTAAGCTAGACCTAGCACAGGCATATCAACAATTGCCTATGGATGCAGCCACTGCAGAAGCCCAAACGATCGTAGCCCATAAAGGTGTGTTTAGGTGCAACCGGCTACAATTTGGGGTTAGCAAGCTCCTGGCCTCTTCCAGACCATAATGGAAAGACTGCTACAAGGTCTGCCGGGGGTAGTTCCATATTTTGACAATGTAATAATCTCGGCCGAAGACAAGCCCCAACTAATGTGCAGGGTCCGGAAAGTTTTAGAAAGATTCTAAGAAGCGGGACTCAAAATAAAAAAGGAGTAAAGTCACATTGCAGTCCCAAGCATAGTATTCTTAGGTTTTCAAATCGATGGGTCAGGCATTTGACCCACCAATAAGAAACTGCAAGCAATTAAGGAAGCACCTACCCCAAAGAATAAGAGGGAACTCCAAACGTTTTTGGGATTATTAAACTTTTATAATATATTCTTACCACAGAATGCGACCTTAGCAGAAGCACTGCATAGACTGTTGGATAAAAATACAACTTGGAAATGGGAACCCCCTGAAAACACCACATTTGCAGATAAAAAACATTTTAACCTCGGACACAGTTTTAATGCAGTATAGTGAGACCCTGCCGCTATGATTAATGTGAGATGCATCTCAATACAGCATCGCGGCAGTCCTGAGCCATAGACTTCCAAGCAGAAAGGAAGCCCCTATAGCATTTTATTCCAAAACTTTGTCAAAAGCTGAAAGAAACTATGGCCAAATAGACAAGGAATCCCTCGCTGCCGTAGCCGGGGTTAAACATTTCATGAATACCTATAAGGCAGACACTTTGAATTGATCACTGACCACTAGCCGCTACTAGGCATATTTTCGGGGGACAAACCCACACCAAACATTTTATCGCCAGGAATGCTAAGATTGACAGTTTTCCTAGGAATGTATAACTACCGCCTGCTGCACATACCTGGAAAGAGCATTCTGTATGCCGATGCACTCAGCTGATGTTGCTTACCCAATCTAGTGGAGGACCCTGCCCCCGCTCCTGCCGTATTACTCGTAGAACATTTCGAGCCAAATTTGGTGACAGCGACGGACATCGCGAGGCTCACTGCAACAGACAAAGCCTTGGCGTGAGTTTTGAACTGAGTACGGCGGGGGTGGCCAGATAACTTGGAGGGGGAACCATTCAGACCGTTCAAAGACAAACAATTGGAACTATCAGCATTAAGGGGATATGTTTGCTGTGGGGAGAAAGATTGGTGGTGTCGAATCCATTATGGGAAAGAATCTTGGGATCATTACATGAGGGGCACCCAGGAATAGTGAAAATGAAGGCCCTAGCGAGGAGTTACATTTGGTGGCCGGGCATAGACAAAGACATTGAAACTTGGGTTGCCATGTACTCATCTTGTCAGATATCCCGACAGGCCCCTCCTGCAGCACCCCCCCTCCTTAAGTGGGAAAAGCCTACAAAACCATGGGGGCACATACACATAGATTTTGCTGGACCCTATCAAGGACAAATGTTCCTAATTGTGGTCTACTCCAAATGGTTGGAGGTGATCATTATGAACTCCACAACAACAGAAGCCCATGGAAAATATTTGCTACCCACAGGCTACCCAATGTGCTGGTTTTGGACAATGGCCCACAACTCACAGCACAGCAATTCTAAAGTTTCCTTGCCTGTTTAGGGATCTGACATGCCTTATCGGCGCCTGCTCATCCGGCAGCAAATGGCCAATCAGAGAGAATGGTTTGAACAACAAAGGATTTCCTAATGACATTGGGCCCCAGCAATTGGCAGGAAAAGATAGACAAATTATTACTAACACAACACATAACGCCAAGTGCAGCAACAAACAGGAGTCCAGCAGAAATGCTCATGAATAGAAAGTTATGAACCACCCTAGACAGGATTCATCCAGATTATACTAATGAAACCCCTTTAGACACCACAGGGAAGTGCAGAACATTCACACCAGACGACATGGTGTATGCATGTAACTATACAGGAGGGGAAACCTGGGTCCCGGCAAAAATAATCGAGATTACTGGACCAAGATCATACAGACTGGAAATAGAAGGGGGAAGAACATAGAATAGGCACATAGACCAACTACGGGGCCGCAAAATTACACACACACACACAAAACTGAAGAAAGAAACATATACCTAACGACTACAACGAGTTCAGCAAGACCAACCCTGAATGGGATAGAGAAGGACTTAGTTTTAGGAGGAGGAGTCCAGTGGAGTACGTCTGAGGCCTCTAGCTCCACAGAAACTGACACGCCTCCAGAAACATCTGAGTCGTTTCAAAGGGCGGAGTCTGGAACAGCGGAGGAGCTGCCCCTTCAGGTCGCCACCTCAGAAACAACTGAACAGCACAGACCCAAATGCAGCCACAAAAGCCCCACCTACCTGAAAGACTACATTAGCGGGGATTGGTTGGACTGAACTAAGAAAGGAGGGGTGTTAAATATGCATGACGTTATATCTACATATATCACGTCATCCACGTCAGATGCAAAGTGGAATCTGATGTCAGACTCCACTTATTGGTTTCAGCCATTGGTGGGAATATCGGAGATCCGTCAGTGGCTGAAGTATTGGACAGCGCCAACTATAAAAAGCCAGTGCTGGCCGCAATTGTTGCTTTTTTAACCCATTTGAAATAAAGAGTTCTCTACACTGCTGGTCTGTTCCTTCCTTGCTACACCTATCAAACAAAAAGGTTAACAGTACTATACACCAAAAATATCTCTGAAACAACCAACAGACTTACATTTTACTCCACAACATCACTACAGTACAAAAACCAACTAAAGCCTCCAAAGCTTCTTAAGTAAACCAACAGACCCTGTAGCCCAAGAAGAAGAAGAAAGGTGTAATCTATAACATACAGGATGAGGTTTGTAAAGGCCACTATGCACTATAAACACGCACTAGCAAGCAAAGACAATGAAAATTCCTTACTCTCACAACACATGGACAGAATCATAGTTTCAATTGGGAAACTGGGCATCCTAGACCAAGCTAAAAGAAAAAATGCTGGAAGATTGGCATTTAGATAAATCAGCCATCAGTAGAGATAGAAAAATTTACACATCATTCAAAAGAAACAAAAGCTAAGAAGGAAACAAAAAGACCAGAACACATCCTCTCCAGCAACTTACATCCATATAAGCAGGATGTAGACCAGAAATACAATCAAGCAGATATTGTTTTCTTGGAACTAACGAGGAGGAAGCCACACTCCCAATCAACACTGGCAGGGCAAGCAACTATATATAAACGGAGCAAACCCGACACTTGCTAGCACCACTGATGTTACCTAGTCAGGTAATGAAACATCTGCAGACAACCAACTTACTCAGCACCAAGGACTCCACAATTCAACCTGAGCTACATATTTCTCATCTATTGAAAGTATGAATATAATTAAAATATGTTTGAACAAAATTTTGCAAACATACAGTCAAAAGATTGCCTTCCAAAAAGAAAAGTAGGGAAAGCATTGCAGTGATCTTTATACAAGTAACTTTGGCAGTATAGATAGTCCTGAACTTATATTGGTTCATTTATTACCATTAGAAGTTACAATAGCACCGAAAAAAGGAACATGACTGATTTTCACACTTATGACTGTTGCAGCATCCCCACGGTCATGTGATCAAAATTCAGACACTAGGCAACTGACTGAAATTTGCAGTGTCTTCGGATCATGTGATAACCTTTTACAACCTTCTAACAAGCAGTTAATGGGAAAGTCCGATTTGCTTTACAACCGTGTTACTATCTTATAACTGCAGTGATTCATTTAACAACTGTGGCAAGAAGCATCGTAAAATGGAACAAAACACACGAAACTATCTCATTTAGCAACCGTAATTTTGGCTCAATTGTGGTTGTAAGTCAAGGACTACCTTATCTACCTTAAAACTGGACCTTACATTAAGGTCAAATGAATTTTAGAAAATCAATTTTTCTCAAGCTTTCCTGCAGTCTGGGTGACAGCCACTTGCTTAACAGCCTAATATCTGGAAGATTGTTTTCTTTCTTGCCTCCACAAGTTGTGAATTCTTGAACACTAAGTTTTTCAGAAGAGGTTTTTAAGAAGAGACTGGACAACCATTTGTCTGAAATGTTATAGGGTTTCCTGCCTGAGCAGGGGGTTGGACTAGAAGACCGCCAGGGTCCCTTCCAACTTTGTTATTCTATTCTATTCTTATTCTATTCCTATTCTATTCTTATCCCACCCCTACCCCATCCCTATTACATTCACTTTGGGATCCAGATTGGGTTTTATCAGCATATTGAATAGTATGATTTCTTTCTTTTTAAAAGGCTCTCTCTTTCAAGGAGGAATTTACAATCCAGACTAAACTATTCCATCCTCTGTTATTTAACATAACAAATCACATTGGGCAAGGTTGAAATATGCAGGTGACCAGTTGCATACACTTGGTCATTATGCAGTGCACCTATGTGAAAAGGCCACTAAGAATAGACTATTTTATGGGATATGCTTGTAATTGAAATCTAACAAAATTCCTTTTGAAGAAACTAAACTCTAGCCATGCTGGAAAACTGATTTATAATAGACAGTGAAAGGGGTATAAGATCTTTGTGTGATGAAATATTTAAAAACAAATCAATGTTACCTGTCCTACAGAAGTGACAACAAGATCAATCTGGTGATGGTTAGCATACCTTGATAAAGGAAAAATTATTTACAAAAAGTTTTAACAAACACAAGCTTTGTAACTAATTGTTTAAAAGCTCTTGGAATAGACAATATACTGTAGATAGCACTGTGAAATGGGTACATATAAGACAAAATTGTGAGGAATGTACTGTGCATATGTCAGACAAAGTCCTTTGGATTTGTTCCATGTTGGACTCCAGGCTTGGGGAGATCCTCTGGAGATGACTCTTAGAGGTAGTGATTCACCCCCCTTCTTAAGAAGTCATTGTTGCTGGACAATTTTTATCCAGTTTCCAACCTTAGTTTTTTTAGGGCAGGTTGTAGACAAGGTAGTCATACAATAGCCACAGAGAATTCTCGAAGAAGCAGGTTATCCAGATATATTACAGTCAGGTTTCAGGCTTGGATATGGGACCAAAACACAAGCTTGTGCTTGTGGATAACATCTGTTGGGTGAAGGAGGGGTGGTGCATTCATCCTTCCTCTTCTTGACCTCTCAGTGGCCTTCAATAACATCAGATGTGGTATTCTTTTGCAATGGCTTTGAAGAGTGTTTGGCATTGTGTTGGCTAGTTGTCTTTCTTTTTCCTGGGCTGGTTGTAGTTAGAGTTGATGATGGGGAAGCCCAGCCCTCTGCCCCTTCTTTGCAGGGTTCCTTGGGGCTTGGTTCTCTCTCTTCCCCCATTTAATATCTACATGAAGCCCCGGTGTGTGGTCACCTGATGGCACCATGCCATCAGTATGCCAATTATACCCAGTTTTTATATATCTACCCCTGATTATCCAAATGATGACATGGAAGTTCTGTCTCAGTGACTGGAGGCTATATGAGGAACAACAGGCTTCAGTTCAATCCTAGCAAGACTCAGTGGCTTTAATTATTAGGGTCCCCTGGTTTTGGAGAGTTTCCATCACTAATTTTGAATGGAATGGAATTATCCCAAACAACCTGTGCACAATTTGGGAGTCCTTCTGAACTCATAGCTCCTGTTCAAGGAATGTGTGTACCAGTAGTGCCTGTTCTTGGACCCCAAATCCCTACTCGTGGTCACTCATTCTTAGTCACCACCTGAATGGACTACTGATTTACATAGGGTTGCCCTTGAAGACTATCTGGAGGCTGCAGCTGGTACAGACTGCAGTAGCACAAGCAAGTGTATGTGTTCCTTGATCAGTGCATGCTATACCTCTGCTCCAAGAGCTGCACTGGTTATCCATATGCTTCCAGGTTCAATGGGTGGAAGTATTTGAGGGACTGCCTTCCCTGATAATGTCCACCTGTCTTATTAGGTCTGGCAAGACAAGCATGGTGTGGGGTCCTGTCATGATGGAGCCCTGGAAAACAGTATTTTCTGTGGTGGCTCCTACCCCTTAGAACATTATCCTTCCAGAGAATAGATTGGTTCTGACCCTGTTTGCTTCTTGCAAGGTCCTAAAGACAGGGTTTTGTCACTGGGTTTGGAGATCCGGATATGGCAGAGCCATGCAGAGATTGGGCTAATTTGTGTTTTTTAATAGTGGCTGCTGATTATATTTATGCACTTTTTAAAATGTGGTTTTGTTTTTTTATATAGTTTTTAATTATGGTTAGTTGCCCGGAGTCATGAATTAGAGATAGGCAGGCATATACATTAAATAAATAGAATTATCTCATTTCCCCCCCTGTTTAACAACTCTTAAATTTTGTGCCCAAGGACTAGAAAACAACCAGCATAATCCCAATTTTAAAAAGGGATGAAGGGACTGAATATAAAAGATTAAAAATCAGCTTCATAAAGAATTACAGCATGCTGTTCCCATCATGATTTCCCCTGAAATATCTAATCATGGGGGAAATCTTGACATAGAAAATATAGAAAGAAAAAAATATTTTCAATTATTCAGCAGTAAAGCATATCAAAGGTTTACCTGCCAGAATTTTTTATTTTCAAACATATCTACGTCACTCTGAATTAAAAAATTTTTTAAAAAAAGATGGACATACTTGGAGGGATAGGTTTATATAAAAATAGGGTCAGAGGCAAGGCTCTAGCAGTTCCTTCAATAGCTAACTTTTCAGTCTTCACCTTGTGTAGTCAATGCAAAATCTTCCCAATGTATCACTGGAGTCTGATGAAAGGAAGATCAAGGACAAAAAACAACAAAAAAAGGGAGACATTTCTATGTGATAAGCCAATACTGCACAGCAATTCTACATAAGTTAAATACCAGCAGTAATCAAGCTCCCTTAGGAAGCCCAGGGAGAGCAGTAGATATTTACATTACACATTTCACACAAAAGCTTCAGTGAGGTAGTAGATTCACAGCTCCCACAATCATTTCATCAGGGCTGTGTGCCATTACGCACATGCAGACATTCCTCAAATGAAAAAAAAAAACCAGGCAAAAGTCTGAGACTAAACAAAGGCTATCGTGCTCCCAAGAATACTCACTTTTCCACTTCCTCTGTGTTTTCACATACATCCTTGGTAGCCCAGATTTTCCTTCTTCTGTCACAGGAGCAGTCAGCCATCTCACGGGACAAAAGAGCAAGTTGGCTGTAAGGCAGGGTACTTCTCAAGCAATAGCAACAGGATCAGGTAGGAATCCTTGCCTTCTCCTGCCTGCAGTATACTGATTAACCTTGTTTAGTCCTCTTAAAAAAGAAGAGTGAAAAAAAAACACGAACACTGGCAGGCTTAAGAACTAGTTCACTCACCATAAGAATGTGAAGCAAGAGATGAGTAACACCCACGTGACTGTTCTGGTAGGTAATTATCTGGGAAAAGAAAGCTTGGAGCATTAAAGAAAGAACTTTGCTTTACAAAGTTGTGTTTGAAGTGTCCTGGGGAGCAAAGGTGATTGCTGATTGACCTTTTTTCCCCTCTATATAAGATTAAACTTTTAAAACCAACAACAAATTCATGAGTTCATTTAGCTTAGCAAAATAGTGTCTTTTTAATAATTGCTCCATTTCTGGACAGAACCGGTAGAATCCCACCCCTGGGCACACAGCACCCCTCCAAACTCCGTTTTGGGAGCTTCCTAGCCTCAGAGGTGCCCCTGGGGAGGCATTTCTGTTCCCCTAAAGCTCCTCTAAGGCTCAGGAAGAAAAAAAAACAGAGCATGGGAGGGGCACGCACAGGGATGGGATCCGACCGATATAACTACCAGTTCTGTTGCTCTGTGTCACGTGCGCGTACGCGAGTTGCGCGTGTTGCGTGAGGGCAATTTATGACCACCTGAGCTGCCCGGACAGCTGAGCAGCACTGCGTGCAAGTGCGCAGTGGTTGGAAAAGCCCTTTTTTCCTGCTTTTTCAACTACAGCTGTGCACGCAAAGCAGCTGCGGTTGAAAAAGCAGGAAATAAAGGACAGGTAAGAGCCTGGGTGGGCAGGTGGGCCAAAACAACAGCAGACACAGAACCAGTTCTATGTCTGCTGCTCTTCAGAGCAACCGGCTCTACAGAGGTGGACAGAACCGGTAGAATCCCACCCCTGGGCACACAGCACCCCTCCAAGCTCTGTTATGTGAGCTTCCTAGCCTCAGAGGAGCCTCGGGGGAGGGGGGGGGCGTTTTGCTTCCTTTGGGGCTCTGGATGGCAAAAAATGGAGGGCGAATGTCAGGCGGGCGGGTAAACAAACATTGGGCGGGAGGGCGACTGGATCAGAGGCATGGCCAGCCAGAACTTACTATTGGTTCGGCGACCCACACCAAATTCTTGCTACTGGTTTGCCCGTCCAGTGCAAACTGGCTGAATACCACCACTGAATGGCACCGACAAAAGTGGCTTAGGACCGCTTTTCACACTTAAATGACCATTGCAGCATTCCCATGTTCATGTGATCAAAATTCAGATCCTTTGCAACTGGTTCGTATTTATGATGGTAGCAGAGTGCCGGGTGGTGGTGGTCGTGTGATCCCATTTGCAACCTTCTAGACGAGCAAAGTCAATGGGGAAGCCAGATTCACTTAACCACGGTGTTACTAACTTAACAATAGCAGGATTCATTCATAAACAAGTATGGCAAGAAAGGTCACAAACTGTGGCAAAACTCACTTAACGGTCTCGCTTAGCAACATAAATTTTGGCCTCAAGTGTGGCCACATGTTGAGGACTAGCTGTATTTATTTTCAGCAAGGTAAGGTCATGAGATCAAACAGGCCCTCCTTTGAAAGCCCACTTAGGACCTTATCATTGAGACAAACAGAATTACATATGCTTGTCACAGATTTACACAAGTTTCACTAGAGGTAAAACCTGAGGTGACTTTCTGGAGTAGCAAAGTGATATAGATCCCCACTGGGCACAGAAGTTGTTTTTCATACATGTTTTACTTTCTGTTCAGTTTTTCGTGAATAGTCTTGAATTTCAAATAGCATTGTGATACCACCAGGGAGGGGGAAGGGATGTAATTTTTGTATATAAAGATTTGTTGCTGGGAAAGGCAGCTTCATCAAAATGTTGAGTCAAATAATAAAGCTTTAAAATATGTTCACTTGTTAAAAAAAACTCTGTTTGCCATTTGAAGGCATGCTTTCGGTGTCCTGGTTAAGTCATCAGTTTTGTAACAACAGGCGAGAACTTTCCTAGGGCTTGGTGCCAAAGTAGAGAACTCATTTGTATTTTCATTTCTCTTCAAAATGCCTTCACGGTTTTTACCCAAGTAGATCCCGGCTTCTTCCTTTCCGCCTCCTCTTATGTTTAGCCCTGAGAACTACAGGAAATCCTTTGGAAGCTGCCCCCACCCAGCTTTTACATGCTTCTTTGCAATGCAAATGTTCCCAACTCAGATGTTGATATGCAAATACCTGCAAAGCCTTGTAGCTCTCCCTCCTGCCACTGCTGCTGTCTCCTCTGGTAAAACAGATACTAACCATTTATTTCATAAGTTATAGTCTCAGAAGATAACAACCCTTAGAACAGGGATTGTCCAACCCTTGGCTCTAGACAGATAGTAATGTGCCGCCCCCCAAAAATAATAAATATTTAACATTATAATGTAATTTATATACCTTAACTATATTATATATTTTATGTGCAGCCCAAGACAATTCCTCTTCGCTCAGTGTGGCCCAGGCAAGCCTGACACGCCTCACATAGAGAGTCTTGTAACCTAGTACTAGTAGCCTAGTAACCCAACCTGGGAAAACACACAAAAATTCCAGGGCTGTAGCTTACTCCATCTTACTCTATCTTACTCCAGAAAGTTGAAAATTCAGTACAGATAGTCCTTGTTTAATGACTGGTTACTTAGCATCTGTTCAAAATTATGAGAGACGCCCCCCCCCCCATTTGGCCCCATTTTAATGTTACAGCCACTGCAGTACCCCCCATGGTCATTTGACCTTGTGACTGTTCATAGAGGTGTTGCAGAATCCTCCCCACCCCTCCTCCCTACCCTACCCTGCTATCAGTAGGTGGACCAAGGGTGGGGGAGGTCCTTGGGAGACCCAGAGTAGGCGGGCCTGGGCCTGCACTAGGCCTCTATGAGCGTCTTCCACCCTTGAGGCACCCCATGCTCCACCTAACAACCTGCAATGAGCAGTGGTGGCACAGTGGTTAGAATGCAGTATTGCAGGCTAATTCTGCTCACTGCCAGCAATTCGATTCTGACCAAGGTTGACTCAGCCTTCATCCTTCAGAGGTCGGTAAAATGAGGAGCCAGATTGTTAAGAGGCGATATGCTGACTATGTAAATTGCTTAGAGAGGGCTGTAAAGCACCATGAAGCGGTATATACCTCTAAGTGCTAGTGCATCAGGGACAGCAAAGAGTGGGAGCCATTAAGCAAGGCTGTCTTACATAAGGGCCATCATCACTTGCAGCTGTAATGAGCAAATTCTATTTGAGGACATCCTGTACGTCCTAGAGGTTTGAGGACTGCCTGTACCTCCTGGAAGAAGGCATTACCAAGACATGACTGTACTGTTGTGAAGAAAAATTAAGAGAAGAACATGTGTAGTCACAAGCTGATGTTGACCTGAAGGCTTTTTTTAATGATAGTAAATATAGATAGCATGGTTTTCTTAATATTCACAAGCTATTGCTTTAATTCTTATCCTGACTTAAGGCAATTTGTTTGGCTTGCAACCAACACATTTTACTTTAAGAAATGGCTGGTTTAAAGAGATCTGAAAGCAATTACTCAGTAACAGAGTCAGGCTTGTCCATGTGGGCAACAAGTACAGTACCTATGAAACTTGGGAAAGGAGGAACAGGTTTTCCAAAACCAAGAGAATTTGGATTGGATTGTTGCAATTGCAGAACTGAAGAGGAGGCAGCGAGACAGCAGCCAAGAGCAAGCAGCAGAAGAGGAGAACTAGCAATGGAAGAGGAGATCAAGTGATAAAAATTGGTAGGTGCTGGGACGGATAGTTGCCCATCTATTCAGCAACTTGTCATATTTCCAGACACTGTCTGCAAACCTCACAAGTCTATTATAAAAAAGACATATTAACATTCAAGTCACCGTTGGAGGCAAATAACAACCAATGCAAATGGTGAGTCAGTTCCGAAATATTTATACACCTCCTTTTTTGGCATATATTTTGTTCTTTAGCGTACGTATATGGCCATCTTAAATCACACCATGTGCCTCTTCTTGAGTTCCTTTTTACAGCCCCGATGCACTTTCGTGAATTACAGCCTTGCTCAAAGACAGAGGCAATTATGTCATGAAAAGTTTAGAGGACACATCAAATAAGAACTACATCATTAGCCATGGAACAAGCATCTCTTCTTTTTTGCCTTGTTCCCATGATGTCACTTTCATTCTGATCCCAGCCCACAAGTCTATATTAAGCCATTCTAAATTCTAATGGTTCTGAAGTCCAACAATATCCACCATCAGCTTTAAGTTGTACAAAAATGTTTGGATCAGTGGTGGTATTCAGCAGGTTCTGACCAGTTCTGGAGAACCGGTAGCGGAAATTTTGAATAGTTCGGAGAACCGGTAAATACCACCTCTGATTGGAGATTTACAGTATCCTTCCCCTGCCACGCCCACCCAGCGACTGCCACAGAACCGGTAGTAAAAAAATTTGAATCCCACCACTGCTTTGGATGCATATGTCTACACTGAGGTGACCACCAGGGTAAAGAGATATTTACTGCCTGTTTCAAGATGATATGGACAGCCCCTCTCCAGTTCTTAGGCAGCCTCTCCTTCTATCTTTCTGCTATTGTCTAATGAAAAAAAGAACCTGCTCCAGCCTGGGTGTCAGGTGCAAGAAACCAGAACAACTCCGTGAATAAGCCAAAGCAGTTTCTTTATTGTTGATCACCTATTTTAAAAGAATCTAGTCAGTCTGGCTGCATTACCTTGAAAACCAGTAGATAAAAGCTTTACTAGTCTGGTCTATGTAGCTTCCTCCCATGGAGCAACTCTATGCTGGCTTTCCTCTTTACTGCCCCCTCTCCCTTAGCTGGTGTTTCCATCACATCAGGCTCTGCTGCCTTCGTCAGACTTGCGTAAGTTCACTCAAGCTGGCAGTGTTGGCTTTTGCTCAAGGCTGAAATATGTTTACAGGGAAGTGATGGGGCTAACCCTAGTGTTTTAAGCCCAGCACAGAGACATTTACAAGTCAGGACTGGTAGACTGTCCAAGAAAAAGAAAGGTCAACTGGGGAGCAATCTTAAACAAAAAGTGTTCTTCCTTAAGATTTGCTCCTGGAGATTGCATTCCCTCCTCAATCCCTTTTTTCCCCTCACTTCATCCAATTTGCCTCAGGACAGAGTGGGATGAGGGAGAAAGAACACAAGATGCAGGCTAGAGACAGCCAGCAGGGTCCTGGTGTTAATGGTATCCCATTCCTGTTTACAGATTACAGATTAACAGAGTTGGAATGGACCTTGTAGGTCATCTAGTCCGGGAAACCCTACACCATTTCTGACAAAGGGCAGTTCAATCTCTTCTTGAAAGCTTCCAGTGATGAAGCTCTCACAACTTCTGAAGGCAACTGTTCCATTGGTTGATTGTTCTCACTGTCAAAAAATTTCTCCTTATTTCTAGGTTGAATCTTTCCTTGATCAGCTTCCAGCCATTATTCCTTGTCTGGCCTTCAGGTGCTTTGGAAAATAAATTGACCCCTTCCTCTCTGTGGCAGCCCCTCAGATATTGGAAGACTGTTATCATGTTTTCCCTGGCCCTTCTCTTCACTAGACTAGCCCACTTCCCTTAACCGTTCTTCATATGTTTTAGTCTCCAGTCCCCTAATCATCCTGGCTGCTCTTCTCTGCACTTTTTCTAGAATCTCAACATCTTTTTATAGTGTGGTGACCAAAACTGGATGCAGTACTCTAG
>JANHFN010004650.1:62242-76436 GCA_032468175.1 Toxicocalamus goodenoughensis
AAAGATTTCTTTTTCAGTCTCCCCCCCCCCCTTTCCTTCTTCCACTTAAGAAATGACAGATACACGGATCTGACATCTGGTGACAGACAAAAGAGAGTGGCTGCTGCATCACAACTCCTGAGTAAGTGAGAAACTCCTGGCCTTCAAGCCACCTTTCTGAAGCTGCCAGATGCTGATGCTGCTGTCGCCAGTGTCAAAGCCATTAGTGGTATTGTTCTTTTTTTTTTAGGAGGACTTGGTTAAGTTATTCCATTTAGAGGATCTTGAAGGAAGCATCAGAAACTTTCTGGTGGCTTTTGCAACATAGCTGGTCTAAGAGCAAGCTTGGCTCATTTGATCCCTCCAAGTGGAGCCACCTTGGACTTCTCTTTTCCTGCTGCGAATAGAAAATGGAGCTAAAAGAACTGAAGCCCCACACAGCATGTGTTCTTGGTCCTGGACTGCCTTGGCCACTTTCTGGGTGGTTAGAGAACTGATAACAGTAACAAAGAGTTAGCTCTCCTGCATACCATAGCTAGAAGTTAGGAATAGGGATAAACCTGGAGCAAATAGAATGTGTATTAGATAACTTCTGAAGCATTCATTAGGCAAGCCTTAGGAACAGGGGCAGCTAAAAACCAAGAGAACAATTGTTAGATCATTATTAAAATGTTTATTACATTTCTTATATAGCCTGCCTTCTGCTTTAGTGAAATTGTATAAAGCAGAGGTGATATTCAGCAGGTTCTGACCAGTTCTGGAGAACCAGTAGCGGAAATTTTGAGTAGTTCAGAGAACGGGCAAATCCCACCTCTGACTGGCTCCACTCCCATCTATTCTCTGCCCTTCTGAGTCCCAGCTGATTGGCTGGATCTTCTTTTGTTGCCCTGCACAGGAGAATGGAGCTGGAAAGCAGGTTAGTGGGGTGGAGAGGGGATGGGGATTTTGCAGTAACCTTCCCCTGCCACACCCACCAAGCCATGCCACACCCAGTAAGCCATGCCCACAGAACCAGTAGTAATTTTTTTTGAATCCCACCATTGCTTTAAACCACCAGCAAAATGCCACCTCTCTCCCTCATAAGAGACCCAGGAAACTGACAGTGTGACTCCTGTCCCACTCATGGGTTGAGGTTGAGACCATTTATAGCCCTATCCTGGTGACAGGCATTTCCTTTCAGAGGAATCTGGGCCAGAGGTTATGGTGTCTTTTGATAGATGGGAGACAGGGCACTGTGAACTGAGCGAATGGCTGTATCAGCTAGATAGGAAAATAAAGGAAACCAGTATGTTGTGAGTATCAACTTGATTCCCTCTCTGTATAAATGCTGATTAGCAACAGCAGGCAGAAAGAGAATAGCAAAGCAGAAGTGGGCAGCTTGTTTACAGAGGCTGACTCTGTCTCACTGCCTGATGTTGATGTCGCAATAATCCTCTATGTAGACAAAGACAAAGCCATCTGGGGGGAACAGCCAGAGGATTTTAGAGCAAGTGCTGGAGAAGCTGACCTATTTGTAACACAACATGGCTGGTAAGCCATGTGTCCAAATGTCAAATCGGCAGGGGATTCTACGAAGCAGACAGAGAGTGTCCAGGGTAGGCTATTCACATGCTGGTGAAACGCACACATTGTTCACTCAGCCTATGGGCCTTGATTCAGGTCCCCTCCCCTGCACTCTAAATTTTACAGCAAATGGGAGCGATGGGCTATCTGCTAAACGTAGCAAGGCTACGACATGCACTTGAAAGAAAACTGGGGTGCCTGTAATTGTGGAGTCTGTCTGGCAAGAACGAAAAATATTTATTCACAGAGCATGAGGTAAAGGTAAAGGTTCCCTTCTCACATATGTGCTAGTAGTTTCCGGCTCTAGGGGGCGGTGCTCATCTCCATTACAAAGCCAACACTGTCCGAAGACATCTCGGTAGTCATGTGGCCAGCATGACTAAATGCCGAAGGTGCACGGAACGCTGTTACCTTCCCACCAGTGGTCCCTATATTTCTACTTGCATTTTGACATGCTTTCGAACTGCTAGATTGGCAGAAGCTGGGATAAGTAATGGGAGCTCACTCCATTACGCAGTGCTAGGAATTTGAACCACCGAACTGCCTACCTTTCTGATCGATAAGCTCAGCATCTTAGCCATTGAGCCCCTGTGTCCCTTTTTCACAGAGCATATGCATGTGTAACACTTGTAACTGTTGTAGGGGGTTAGAGGATTGATAACAAAGATTTGGACATCCTGCATACCTTAGCTAGAAGTTAGGAATAGGGATGGCCTGGAACAAATGGGATGTGTATTAGATAACCCCTGGGAGCTTTCATTAGCCAAGGCTTAGGAATAGGGATGGCTGGAGACCAATAGGATAATTGTTAGATCATGATTAAAACGTTTATTAGATGATATCCTACCTTATCCTACCTTACCCCTTAGTGAAATTGTATAAAGCTTTCTTCATTGTATTGTTTGGGGTTCCCTGGCATTTTCTAGCCAGAACCCCCTTTTCTTGGAGACCTTTAATAAAAGGAAACAAAATCTACCCCTCATGGCTGATGTTCTTCATCAGCTTTGGCACCAGGCTTGGAGCCGAATTGGAGATAACAGGAGGAGGTGTTAAACAAGTAATGTCATTCCACTTTGTGCTGGAAATATAACAAGGAGCACACAGACCAAAGAAACCATCTATTAATGTCCTGTCAAGTTCTGCTGTTTTGCTATCATGTAAGACCAAAAAGGCTTATTAGAATTTGAACAACCTTCTAGACCTCAGTCTGATTCTTGCTTGGTAAATCAAACTTATCATAAACCTGTTGGATCTCTGGATTAAATTAGAAACCAGATGTTCCCCGCTAAAGCTACAGCTTACATGATTGAGATCATTAATTCAGTTTCAACTGCTGGACATTTATGCTTGAAATCATGTTGCCATGATTTATTTATTTATTATTTATTATAAATGAGGAGTCGGATGGTCCTCATTGTTACTGGCAACACAATGGTGGCACTAAGGTTATAAAAGTATGTTGGGCAGACAAATAATTTATACTTCACTGGTGACTGGCAGGAAACTCTCACTGCAACTTCCCATTCTCTGTGGAATAGAATTCTCTTTGCCAGACTGCTTGGAGAGAGAGAGCCTGTGGAAAGTGTTTTGTTCTATAAATGATAGCTGACATTCCTATTTGCCCTTTCATTGTAGATCTCTGATTGTGTAATCTCCCAATGGTATTTCCTTTTAAATATTCAGGACAGCCCATCAGCAGGGCTAGACCTGGTAGACTTCATTGGAATTGGGTGCCAACAAATTGAAATAGATTCTGTAAATAACTATGGGTTTTCCAACGAAGTTCAATAGATACTGTAAATCAATATAGTTTTCCCAATCACCTCACTGTAAGAATATGGATGTCTATGAGTCTGGCCTGGCATGAATTATTTACCAATCAAGGACTGTTTTCTTAATAAGGATACTTAGCACCCTATAATTTAAATAATCTCATATTACAACAGAAGGAGAAATTAGGCACACCTTAATATTGCCTGATTAGGATATTTGTGTCAAGGTATCAGCCTCAATAAACTAATTAAGGGTTAAAACTAGCAATATGTTCCCATATACAGGAAGGTGTACCAGCATTTATATAACAATACTTTTGAAAAATGGAAAATTGGTTTCTGTTTTCCAAAGGCTTAAGTATTTAATCCTCCCTGTTGCTAGAGAAAGTAGAAGGATCATTGCACATATACAATGGGCTAAATTGAAGGCTTTCATTCACACAGGAAATTGGATATATTTATCTGAATTTAGTTCCTGCACTGATCAGAACCTGAAATATAACAGCAGACATGTGAAGGAGAAGCTATTCAGCTTTAAAGCACCAGCAGTTGCATCAGTGATGCATGGCTGCCTCTATACAGATAGTCCTTGACTTATGACCAGTGGTTTAGTGACCACTCAAAGTTACAATGGATGCTTCAAAAAAGGATTTGTAGATGCTTAGGAGTCTGGGACTTGGCAGCACAAGGAAACAATAGCCAATTGCCACCCCTCCAAACACCAATCAACCAATAGGAAGGCACCACATAAATATGACACATAGAATAGCCCAAAGCACACACTCTGCTAGAGAGAAGTTCCGCGAAGATGGGCTCCAGCACGAGTACAAAAGCTCCGAAGAGAAAACCTCTGATCCCAGTGATCGACCCAGATGGGTCTTGCAACACTTGTTACTCATCTATATGCTGGTCTGTGACTGAACAGAGAGTTAATGGTGACATTTGTTAGTCTTTATTATTTCTGCAGTCAATCATAAGATGGAAACATAATTTTTTTCCACTGATTTGAAAAGATCAAATTTGGCAAGAGAAGCTTGTACGGTGTTGGGACTTCAAAGTCAACATCAAAGAAACAGTTAATTCCCCCCACTTTCTTCACTATCTAACAAATTAGGTTCAGCTTACCAGTCCAAGCTCAATGTGTAGATCGCTCCCTGAATTTTAAGGGAAAGAAAATTAGGATTTGTAGTACATTGCAGATTAGAGTCAGGCGGCATAATACAAGTATCAGGAGGGGACTGATAGCACCTTTTCAGATTAGCACATTTTATTAAAAGGCATAAGCTTTTGTGAAGTGCAGCTTACTTGATTAGACATAGGAAGTGACATCTGACTTGTGGTTAAGATTCTGGACTAGGATTAGGGAGAGACAGGTTCTAGTCTCCCCTTAGGCACAGAAACTGGCTAGGTAACTTTGGGCCAGTGACTATAGTCTTTGCAAACCTTGGACAGGAGAGTAAAAAAGAATCTACCGGCTAAACTACATTGGACCAGCAGAGTATATTGTGGTCCACAACCTTCAATGAAGAGGCCTTATCCTTCAATGGAAGGATTTCGGATGATGATAGTGATGACAATTATTCCTGTTGCTTATAAATTTAAGGCCCATTTGGGGGCCTGAAACCTCACTCACGAAAAGACACAAAGAGGATAGTTTAGTCATTACTACTGTCCAGTGTCTCATTCTCACACATTTATTAGTTCTCTCTATAGAAATTATATATTTGTAGAAGTTATTGTCGTGTAAGATCTATGCAAGCATCTTAAATCCTTCCCCCCCCACAAGCCCCCCCGCAATCCCACTAAAATGTTTTCCTAAATCATTTTGTAAAATGTTGGGGACTCAATCATAAAAAAGACAGTCTGAAAGTGCATAACTTGTGTCTGTGCAGATTCTGTGTTTATTGAGCAAAGGTCATCTGTGGAAGGAACACTACTCATAATCCTGGTTTATTCCTGTGCATCTAGTACTATACAGTATTTAATTTCAGACTCTGCAGAAAAAGTTCTGATGGAACATTTTGCCAAAGAATGTTGGAAAGACATCGAAACGTGCAGAAAGTACATTTCATAAATACTCACTTCCAAAAGATTAAACATTTGGAATTTCAGTATTCAGTCCTAATTCAGACCTATGAATTCATATATTTAAATTTGGACAGAGAGACCGCAGTCCTGATATCTGCAAAAGATAGATTGGGAAATTGTGTCCTCGTGAAGGCACATATTGTGAAATACAGTAGACATCATTCTCAAATATTGTCTTTCTGACCCAGCATTATTTAGAAAAAACAGCTCCAGTCCAATGTCACTATAAGAATCTATTGTATAACAGTTTCAAATTCTAGTTAAGGATGCTTGGGGGGAAAATAGAGTTCTTTTTTAGGCTGGGGGTGTTGGAGATTATAGTCCAAAGATCTAGAAGGTTGCCAGCTGTATATGTTGAAATAAATATCAAATAGGTATGGACAAATTCTGTGGAAAAAAGAAATATATAAATGGGAACAGCAATTTCTATATACGTGAAAACAGTTTGATACTCCTTTTTGCAATATTCATAGCTCAGCACAGACAAATGCTGTAAAAATATGGAAAAACCGACACAAGTTGAAAAGAGAGGCATTAAGCCAGAAACATTAAATAAGAAAAAATGGAACCAAGTTTATTAAACAGGTAAAATTCCTCCTCTCTTGTTTGGAAAGAAGAAAACTGGCTGATGTACCTAAGGAGAAATACATACATGCATTATAATAATTTGCAGAATATGTTACAGCATGCTTCAATTTGCATATATGCTTAACAAAGTGGGGGGAAAAAATCTGTCTCCAGGCCTTGGAAATTTAAATCTGACTTTAAAGCAGGCACCTCAGAGTTCATAGAACTTTTGCCACCTAAAGCGCTATGTGTCAGGGCAAAGTCTAATGAATTGCATCTCTGAAGAAATGCTCCGATTGATTAGGTCCACTCTGACTGCTCTTCTGCTATCATTAACTGATACAGCAGAGATAAGCACAGACTTATGGACTCCTGCAAAGTCCATCTAGGAATGTGATGCAGGCGCAGCTTTTTCTAATGAAGGCCAACAGGTGCTTCAGAGCAGGGGCTGGTGCTCATGGAAGTCCAGCTTGCAGAACCTCCTGAAACTCAAAGCATCGACTGCAAAAGTTAGAACAGGCTAAGAAAAGATGCAGCTGCCTAATGGCTCGGACAACAGCTGCCCTGCAAATTCTCCCATGGGCTCCAAAACATTTTTAGTCATTGAATCAGAGGCACTGCACAATCCTAAAGGTTACGAAGTTGGACATCTGTCCTAGCCAGGAGAGGCGGCTGGAGAGGGGGGAGGAACCAGTGGCTTTGCAAATGTTGATACACTGAAATTCCCAATATGCCCGGTTAACTATGTTAAGAGGTGCTGAGAATTTTGCTCAGTTGTCATCAGAAAAGCTACAAATATTGATCAAATGTGTGTGGTTCTTACTGAAATTCTGTACAACTCAGTATTATTTAATACATTCTGCATCCTGTTCCCCCAACCCTTGGACATTCCTTCAGCAGCCTCAAGCAATCCAATCACTCCATTTTTAATACATTCTCCAAAATTGTTTATTTCTCCTTATTAACAGAATTTCTGATCTGCCTCACTTCCAATTCATTTTAGATGCTCTGTTTCCCAAAGGAGAACATTTGAGAAATGCTAAAGTTTGGAAAAAGGACTTTCAAAATGAATTGAATATGATTAGCAGGATTTCGAAGTGTTTTCTCTAGTAACTCAGCCTAATCATTGGACTGCAAACTCTCCCCTTCAGATCAGAAAAGGCATCCAATCTCCCCAACCATGCACAAGTATTTTTCCTTGTTTTAAGATCATGTCCATCTTCCCTCCAGCTACAAATCTTCAAGGAAACTAATTTTCCAGTTCCAGAGTAAGTGATATATTTCACACAGATTTGATTGCTCTTCCTCATTTAAAAAAAATATGCAATGGCGATTTGTGCATCTAAACTTTTCTTTTCAAATCTAGTGTTATTGATCCATGTCGGAATAATGGCTACATGACGCACCCAAAAAACACTTTAGCTTATGTGTACAATATTTTAATCAATCTTTGAAAAAGCAAGTTGGCAGAAATAGCTGTGATTAACGTTTGCTGTGGGCAGGGGGGAACAGCACGGATTTGCTGGAAGCTGCTCTCCCATTATATGAGGCACTTACTGGACTTGGCAATTAATTTATTCCTAAGAACTTAGCAAAAACAGGATAAAGTACATTCTTGCAAACACAGAGATGGTGCCTTCAGATCAAGCTCCAAAGCAGCTTGAATCTCTAAGTCACCAAAGGGAGCTTTATGAGTTGAGAAAGATAAGAATTTGGATTTCTCTGGTCCTACTCTGCTATACTGACTGGATCACAAATGCTCTTCAACCATAATATAGATTGTTCCATTCCAGCTTAATGTGAAGCCAGTTTCTCTGGTTTGTAAACCAAGAATTATAGTTAAGATTAGGATGAATTGGGCCCAGCAGTTTCTTCAACAATCCCATAGTTCAAATGAAACTGATATTCCATTGTCTGGGATGTTCTAAAAGTACAGAACTAAAGTCCCCAATTATTTGGCCAGTACAGGACATCTGCACAAGAGAGTTGTTCACACAGAAGATGAATTGAAGGACATGCTGATGCAGTGTGGGGGAAATATACCATAATGTTACCCTTCAGAGATTGGGTCCCATGCATTACATATTATGCTAAGGTGTCAAATGAGGAATAAGTAACATTTATTCACCCATACTTTATAGCAACCCCTATTATGTTCCATTTGTTTAAGAATGTACTTCACTGCAAGCATATAACACTATATAACCTGTGGATTATTAGACCTCTTATAATATTCCCAAGCTATCCTTCCTTGCTTTAGTGGAGGAAAAGCAGCTTCTGTAGCAAATATTTATCTTAACTTCATATAAAATATGTTAAGTCATAAACCATATAAACCATAAGTCATAGACCAGTTTTGTTTAGTGGTTAAGACACCAGGCTAGAAAGCAGGAGACCGTGAGTTCAAGTCCTGCCTTAGCCATGAAAGTCGGCTAGGTGATTTTAGGCCAGTCCCTCTCTCTAAGCCCACCCCATCTCAAATAGTTGCTGTTGTGGGGAAAATAGGACCAGGAAGGTAAGATGTGTTGAATATGTTCTCTGCCTTAGGTTGTTTGTAAAATATATAAAGCTGGAGTACAAATAAAATAAAATATGCCTAGTTCTCTGGAAAATCATTGATTTATTCTAGAAAAAGACAAACCCTTCAGCTACCCACCTCAACTCAATTCAGATTTCAGAGTATTCTGTTGTGACACCCTTACCATCTGCCAAAGGCAGATGTCATATGTGAAAATGACAAATAAAAAGAAGTTGAATTTGTTAAGAGCTAAGCCAATGTCACCCACTGAATTTGTTAAGAGCTAAGTCCAATGTCATCCTAGCAATACTATACTGTACTGTACAATACTATTCAGTATACTGTACTGAATCACCCTCAGTTTTGGCTTACCTGACTCACTTATCCTTGTGCAAACAGGAGAGAATCGTGCAAGATTAGGTTTCTGGAGAAAGGAAAGGTCTTTTTTATACTGATGTTGTCTTTTTCATGGTTGCACAGACACAGTTTTGTAAGCAGGGACGAGTCCTCTTGCCCAGTGGGATACTAGGGCATTTGTGCTGCACCACCATCAACTGGATTGGCTCCTGGGTTTCCATGGGAATCTCCAAAATACACTCCTTAGTGAGATCTTTCCCTTGACAATCATAGAACACACAAGAGATCAGGAAAACCAAAAGCAAGATCACATAGCTAGCAACCAGAATGACCAGGTTCAAGGTCACGGGGTCAACCTCTAGATAAAATTCCATTGGAGCCCAGGATTTATTTATTTAGCAGGACCTCTGTCACTGAAATCAGAGGTACACGCATAAGCGGAGCAGCGACAAATCTTGACAGATGCAGTGTACAGTGTACCTTTCATCTTGCATGTTCTGGTAGGAGTGGGTTCTTCCACCCTGTAACCCAGCCTAATGGCATGATTAAAGCCTCTCACTTTAATAACTTAAGCTCCTTTTAAATTCAATCTTGACAACATTGACAGAACCTACATTTGGATGCTTTTCAGCAGTGCACAAATCAGTGGTTGATTTTTTGTTGTTGTGAGAATAATATGTATCATCCCTCCTATGCCTCACCAGTGAGGCTCTCTTCTTCTCCTTTTGTCTTTTAGAAAATGCAAGAAGGAAGCAGGCCCCGAGGCATGCTGCTTTGGGATACAGGCAAAGGGCAATTTTAATTCTGAAGAGGATTTTTTGGTGAGGTAAATTGCAGCCATTATAACGATATACTATATTTCAATCCTGATTATCTGTTGCGGTTTCTCTCGCAGGGCATAAGGCATTTGCAGATTCAGCAAGGGAACAAGAGCCCAAGTGATTTTCAGACAGTCAGAGAATTTGGTTTTCCAGTCTATGCAAGATTACAATGTTGGAAACCAAATTATAATTCTAGAGATGAATTCTCAGTATATATATTTTTTTATTTATTTTGATCTGGTCTTTATTATTTATATGAATAACTAAAGCATGCCTATTTATTTACTTAGTGTATGGCATATTATATGTGGTTTAGCAATGTATTTTAACATTTCAAGCATACCTAATGCTGCTCCTTCCTCCTATTTTTTCCACAACAACCCTGTGAGGTGGTTTTGCTGAGACAGGATGATTGGCCCGAGATCACCCAGCTGGCTTTCATGACTAGGGCAGGACTAGAACTCCTGGTCTCCCAGTTTCTAGCCTGTTGTCTTCAACCATAAGATCAAACTACATGTATTACAATTAATCCAACAAAAGCACATTTCTTTCACTAGGAGTGGATAACATTCATTCACCATTGAGGGTCAGTTGTCTGAGAACCCCCTCTTTTTCTTGGGGGGGGGGAAAGTATGTACAGGCTCAAAAATGACATTTCTAAGGGTGCTCCTGGGTGATATTTGACTTTTCAACTGGGTCTTTGGCTTGAGGGAATTCAAAAACTTTGAAGAAGAGAGACTAAAGAACATTTGGTAATTGTAAATGAACAGTCAAGGTTAAGGAGGAGAGGTCAGTTTGCCTTATTCAAGGCCTCAACAGTGGAGAGATTGGTTATATTTCAAGCATTCTTTGCAAAACATGGAATCTCAAATTGGAAAAGAGGCAAACTGAATCTGGCCAGATCTAGGAAACAAAAGGCTTTTTTTAAAAAAACAAAAAAGCACTTCTGCTGCATTTTCCCCTAGGCTGGGTAGGAAATTAAGGCTGTTAATATGACTATTAACTTCAGTCAGAGATCAGAGACCTCTAAAGTCAATGCAAGAATAATTTCTTTGCGGAATAAGAAGAGGGCCAAAAGAGAAAATTACCTTAAAAGAAATGATATACAAATTATTGCAGCACTGAAAACAAAAGGCAGCAGGCCATACTGCTTGTTGTGACTGGATGTTCTAAATTATAGCCAGACATAATGGCCTCCATTAAGCAATTCCTAATAGATTCACATGCAGGGTAAATGTTGAACATAATTAAGAATATCCTTAGCACATATTTTTAAGAATTGGGGCATTCTAGGTATACCTAGAATTAAGGTAGCCCATATCTGCCCATTTATTTATCAACTGTTTGAAAAGCAATACAAAAAAGTGAGTTCCTTCACTTATGTATGTCCCTGCAGCATCTCCACAATCAAATGATCAAAATTTGGGTGCTTGGCAACCGGCACATATTTATCAAGTTTGCAGCATCCCCAAGGTCATGTGATCGCCATTTGCAACCTTCCCCACTGGCTTCTGACAAGCAAAGTCAATGGGGGAAGCTGGTGTCAACTCTGAAGGGAACCTGGATGAAGCCCTCTTGTGCTGCCTCATAGTTGCCATGAAGCCTGAGAGGGGGAAGGGAGGGGGGAAGTAAATAGACCAGCTAACAGTCAAAACAAACAGTTTTCCTGTGAGAACCAAGGTCATCGTAACAGGTGGCTGGTGAAGGAGGAAGGGAACCTGCCAGCTGTATTCACTGGACAATTTGACTGGTGACACCTGGGAGGGGGGGATTTTTACTCTTAATTAAGTGAAAATTGCGGGAACGTTCAGAGTTGTTTTTCACCAGCTGTGCCAATATGATGTATCCAAATAAATATATTCTTTGAGGAATCTAACCTGCCTCAGAGTTCTGCTTTCAATGGGTGTGTTACTTGGAACGCTGACAGCTGGATTCACTTAATGACCATGTGATTCACTTAAGAACTGCAGTGATTCACTTAACTGTGACAAAAAAGTTGTAAAATCAAGCATGACTCACTTAAAAACTGGTCCCAATTGTGGTTGTAATTTGAAGATTAGCTCTACTACATTGAGATTTCTAGGCCAAATACACTATTGTGGCAGAAAATACCCTTTTTAACACAGAATAAAAAGGTCCATTTACATATTAAATTAAAAATAATTACATGGTTTTTGAAAACCAGGCATAACATTTTCTGTCTAAAAGGAGAACTAAGGCATTTACTGGTTCATTCATTCATTTATGAGCTAATTATGGTTTCCATTGATTGTATTATCTAGACCAGTGGTTCCCAAACTTTTTCAATTCATCGCCCCCTTGGTGCTACAAACTCATCCTCAATGAGTTTTTTTTTTTTTTATTCTGGTTTTAATTTTTATCTTTTGGGGTTTTTATTTTTTAACTTTCAGCCGTTTTCTAATATCTTCTTTTATCTGTTTTTAAATTTTTGTACTTCCTGTTTTTATTGGCTGTTCACCGCCCCGAGTCCTTCGGGAGAGGGGCGGCATACAAATTGAAATAAATAAATAAATAAATAAAATAAATAAAGTCATTGGGAATGCCAGATTCATTTAACATCCATGTTACTAACTTAACAACTGCAGTGATTGATTAGGAAGAAAGATCATAAAATGGGGCAAAACTCACTTAACAACTGCCTTGCTTGGCAATAGAAATTTGGGGCTCAATTGTGGTTGTAAGTTGAGAACTACCTGTCATGGGAAGGGAATACTTGTAAACTTTAGCTTTGGTCCAAAATACATGGGAACCTTCTTCACCATTATAGACATAAGGCTATCATAACTAGAAAGCGTGTTTTTTTAATACCTATTTTCACTTAAGTATTTATTTGTGAATTCCAGATGAATGCTTTTTACTTCTGCTTTTATTATTCTTATATACTTTAAAACTGTTTTATTATTTTATTGTATATTTTTTATTTTGTAAATCACTTTGAGAGGGCTTTATGTAGGAACTAGTATAAAATGCACTTATTTCTAGCAGTAGTACTGTTCCTGAACGTTATTAACTCCTGGAATAAAAATAAAAACAGCCCTAGACCATTTCTTAAGCTTAGAGCTAAGATATGATCGTTGCTCTAAGCAGTACTTTGGAAGGTACGTTTGAAAAAAAAGACTAAAGCACATTTATATAAGGCTGCATGAGCCAAATACTTAAAATCATTTGGAAGCATAGTACAATTTCAGGAGTAATTTTTAGCTTTAGTCGATAACTTTGGAAGCCTGGGCTTATATGACACCATATAATGTGGAAGCAGTTTTTTACAGTCCAGCTGGAAAAATCATTGCAGTTTTTCTCCAACACGACGATTGGAGAATCCATGGATGGGTCGACACATGTCTTTCTGCCCGGAGACTGAGTCCAACTGGTTTTGCCACACCCTTCATCAACTGTCACTCTCCCCAGTTCGCGACTCAGTCTTGCCCTAGAAGGTTGTGGCAAAAGATGGAAAAAGCATTGCAGTTTTTCCATGCTACTGTTATGAACCTATAGATTTATTTCAATAAATAAAGTTCAAGAGTTTTCTGCATGCTGTTTTTCCTTGCAGCGTTTAATCCTGATAAAGCAAATCTTAATTGGTTTTTCAGGATTTGATACTCGGGATGTAGAAGTTTTCATCCATTTTAACATGCATTTACGCCTGTGTACTAAGTAAATAGAGCCAATGGAGAGAACTAGAGTCTATGAGGGAACTCATGTGTATGCAGTGCAAAAGAAACCAGATCTTTGTTTATACATAACTAATAATCACACTGTTGAAATGGAAGGATGAGTGCAAAAGATGCCAGAAGTTAATTTTTTTTCCACTTTTGTCTTCTTGCAATAGCATTTTTCTTGATTAAAAACTTATTTTAGTGTCTTTGTATACTCTTTTCTACTATAATTAGGAATTAGTGCAGTATTTCTGGAGAAGGCATCAAATTTTTGAAGACAAAGTGCTTTATATCAAGTCACAAATAATAAGATAATGTTACATGTATTTTTCCATGGGGTTTGATTGGGGTGTCCATGTGGACAGAAAGCATTTCTGATGATTAATATGTGAATGCGTTAAGTTGCAGACCCCAGCCTCTTTTGCACAGAGTGTTCAGGAATTAACAATTGCTCTCCAGAGGACTGGTGATCCAGCTAATTTGACCCGGCTTCGACCCCATCTTGAACTTCTTGCAAATATTGATCCTAGTCCAGGTAAACTTGTATGGATGGGCAGGCAGACAGGCAGATAACAGTTTTTATATTATATTAAAACTAATATATTTATTAGGGCATAAGCTTCTGTGCACTAGAGCCAGTTTCATCAATTTTATGAAACTATATTTTTTGACCAGCAATTCCAAATTTTTCCTGTATGTGGACTACAATTTTTAGAGATCTACGCAGCGGTGGGCTACTACGGGTTCGCCCGGGTTTGGGCGAACCTGTAGCTAATGTTATGGCCGGTTCAGTGAACTGACAAATCCCACCCCTGGCTGGCCCCACCAAACCCAACCCCACCCAACCTCCCC